>JBBPRF010000417.1:0-24727 GCA_038092875.1 Lanmaoa pseudosensibilis | reverse complement strand
CAGTGCCGGTATTTGCGTCAAATCTGTCGAGGCAAAACATGGGCACTGTAATAGAGGGTGTCGCAGGGCAGTTGGCCCAGGAGAGCATCCACGAGTGATGCCGTGTTAGCTCGTTTTGAGCTGTAGCGTACCAAGCACCGACGCTCCCCGTTCGGTACGTATCATGATTGGCTTAATCTATAGTATGGAGTATGGAACTTTTTGTCCTCTTGGGCAGTCACTGAACCCGAGTTCATGTCTGGTAGAAGTAATAAAACGAAATGTCAGAGATCCAAGACCGGATGTTCGTAGGACAATCAGGTTAACAACAAGGGTATACCTGCATACAGGTACGCTATAGCCGGGTAAGCTGTAAAGTACGGTACACCGACTACTACCTGGTTTGGGTACGGTCATTCCCGGGCCCACGATGTGCTTTGTCAACGATCATTCACACAAACCATCATGCACTCACTCCGACTCACTCAGGCCCTAGTCTCAAAATCCACAGCAGGAAGGGCGTACTGGGACTTACTATGCTGCGGCCATGCCAACGGCTTGAATAGCGGCTGGAAGGTGCGCAAGTTATTCAATGATCTCTCAAGTCACTCCAGCTGGAATCCGGTGACGCGGTGGAATACGTCAATAATTCGTAGGGTTCACCTTCGAACGACAAAGATCCATCGCATCGACAACGACAGCGAGAAGCCATCGATGCGACACAAATTCTGTGTTTCATGACGATGCCCGTGTTTCGTCTGAGCATTGGCACGACTCGGCAAGACTGCGATATGATCTTGTTTCCTTCGCCCCCACTTTAAGAGTCACGAACTTTTTCGGAAACAGATGCATGATGATAAAGGAGGTACGTGCACGTGTATATCAGGCGGCAATGGCGTACCGTAAGTAGATCACAACGCGCCCTCTTTTTTATCGCTCTGATAACTGGAAAAGTATGTTTTTGACAATACAGTGCAGCTTCCGACTCAACTATCTCTACGACGCACAAGCAAATCGAATCTGTCATCGAATAAACAGATATCGTCGTGTTCATGACCATTCTAAAAACTACGACCTCATGATCGGTTGAGCCAAGACAACGAACATTCGCAATTTCTGCGCCATACGCTACTGGCAACAGCAGTGCAGGCGTTATTTGACCGTGACGTGCCGGACAGACGGCCCGGGGCGGCACGACGCTTTCCACTCGCTGAGGGTTCGCGACTGTGAGTCGATCCTGTTGCGGTTCGACTGCATCTGGACCTCGACTTGTCGACTTCCAAATATAACCATCCCTTCGTCTGCGCCCGCGAAATCAAGCACCTTTTCACCTTTTCTCTCGATGTGTCAATGGCCCATTAACAACAAGAAATGCTTCACGCGCACATTCATCGCAGCCTCCGCTGATATATCGGTCACCACGACGTACATGTGGATTGGAACTGTCATCGAGCATACAAATATCTTCGTGTTCGTGGCCATCTCTGAAAATTACTTGTGATCGGTGGAACCAAGATACAGGACAAGGACTCAGGTGCATCCCTGGCTGCCTGACTCGCATTTCACTGAAACCTACATCTGCACTTGAAGAAAAAAATCGTGTTGGTGCATGCGCATCATTACACCTTGTTGACTGCTCTTTGTCTTGCATGCACCCCGATCCTCGTCCCATGACGTTCGTATTTTCGTAGAAACCTTCTACTGTGAATGCTATGTAAATCGCACGACGCACACCCATTCGGAGGATCTCACCATACGTCGTCGGATTGTGACGACGAGGTTACTGTAACTGACGAGAGCTTTTCCGAATCTCTCTTCGGAAAAGATCGCGACGGGCGCCAGGCAACATTATGGGATGGACTTGTGGATGAAATCCGTTGTCGGGGCTGAAGGATGCTTTGCGAAACAAGAGTCGACGTTATCCGTTGCGCACCCCATGTCAGGCATAGGGAAACGCGAACGAAGTGGGAAGCTACAACAGGAGCCCTCGTGACCACCCCCGGGCTCCATGACTGTTGCGTAGCTCGTTTCGTAGCTGCTGCCTGTTCCAAACAGCGTCAAGTATGATTTTCGCCATCGATGAGTCGCAGGTCACCGCCACAGTGACGGCAATGGAAAAGCGGGTGGGTCTGCATTAGGGTGAGAGCAAGCACCCAGGACACGGTGACGTAATGACTGCACATTGACCTGATGCCGATTCGATAATGAGACACGTGTATGCCAGGCGACGATGGCGTACCACAAGTGGACGACCACGCATTCTTCTCTCCATCACTCTGATACCTGCCGAGTATGTTTCTTTTCACGGGGCAAAGGAATGGTGAGCACCCGGGCAGGACAATTAAAAGGACGATATTGACGAGGACACAAGAGTCGACTAGGAGGAAAAACCGTCATAACAGTCACCGAAAGGAAGCGAAACCGATCAAAATCACTGTTCGAGACGACATATATTCAGTTGCATTCCTCGCTGATGGGAAGCACATCGTGAGCGGTGGTAAGGATGGAAAGATTCGACGTTGGCGTGTGGAAGATGGCAACGAGGCGGGTATCCCAATGGATGCGGGGGATACCGTCCGCAGTATCGCAGTGTCACGAGATGGAAAATGGGTCGTGAGTGGGACGGAAAGTGGCTGGGTGACGGTGTGGAATGCGGGGAGCCACGAGAAAGTGACCACGTTCAAAGGACACAACGGTTGGGTATGTGCGGTGGACATCTCTCCGGATGGGACGAGAATTGTGACCGGGTCGGATGACACGAGTGCCTGCGTCTGGTCGCTCTCCGCTGGCCGGCGACTGCGCGGCCCCTTGCAACACGACTTGTGGGTGGCTGCTGTCAAATTCTCACCCGATGGATGCCTTATCGCCACTGCCACGTGTGATTGCGACTCTGTTCGGATCTATGACAGTCAGAATGACAGCCCCCTCGTCGACGTCCCAATCAAGGTTAACTCGGACAGGAATCAATCCCTCGCATGGGCCGGCAATAGCGAGCAACTCTTCGCCTTGTCTCACGACGGGAACATCCACTGGCTCGACGTGTCCACGGGGACGACTCTCTCTCAATGGCCCATTCACAGTAGAAACGATCCCAGGTGCATTGCCCTGGCGCGTAATGGCACATTCATCGCAGTTTCTGCGAACTCATCAGTCTCGTTCTGGGACACTACGGCACACACGCAAATTGGGTCTGTCATCAAGCATACAGATGAAGTCTCGTCCATGGCCATCTCGTCAAACCACGACCTTGCGGTGTGCGCAGGCTCCACAATCAACCTTCACGGGTTTTGTGACATCCTTCCCTCGTCTTACGCTGACGTTGTAAGTATACCGGCATCAAACGTTCGCTATGCGAGATTTTTTTCTGATGACAAACGGTTTTGTTGACTGGTGCAGATGCTCCTTGAGCGAGCCGTACAGCGCATCAAAGCTAATCTCGAAGAAGCTGTCCAGTCCCTTCGTGCACAGGAGGAGTGCTCGAGTGCGTTCCTTGACACCTTGGTCCTTGACTCGCGTGTCGTTGACATCCACGTTCATCAGACAGAAAAATTGCGAGCCTTGAAGATACTGTCCAGCAACATCGCAACGAGCTCTCCGACTCCCAACATCGAGCGGATACCCTCAATGAGGCAGTTGAGTCCCTTCAGGCACAGGACGTGGATTCGAGTGCGTCTATTGCCACCCTGACTTGCGAATCATTGACATTCGCGTCCATTAGACAGCAAAATTGCGCGTCTCGAGGAGACCGTCCAGCAACTACGTAACGAGCTCTCCGACTCACAGCGTGTAGCCAATCGGGAGAAGGACACCCTTAACAAAACATTCAAGTCCCTTCAGGCACGGGATGTTGACTCGAGTACGTCCATTGCTACCCTGACCTGCACATTATTAACATCCTTGTTCATTAGACAGCAAATTCACACGTCTCGAGGAGACCATCCAGCAGCTGCGTAACGAGCTCTCTGACTCACAGCGCGCAGCCAAGCACGAGAAGGACACCCTCAACGAAGCAATCAAATTTCTTCAGGCACAGCACGTGGACTCGAGTGCGTCCATCGCCACCCTAACATGCACGTCATCGACATCCGTGTCCATTAGACAGCAAAATCGCGCATCTCGGAGAGACCGTCCAGCAACTCCGCACTCAGTATGCTGACTCCCAAACTAGAACGGAGAGCCTCGTCCACATCCTTCGCGTGCACGAGCACAAACATCAATGTGAAACCCTATATGCCGAGGGCCACATGATCGATGCTGCGGTCGCTCTTCTGGAGATCACCGGCACCGTAAGCAGGGAGGTCAGAGCCAACAAGCTTATAATGGACTGGCTTGCTAGTGCGTTTTGGCATCGCACACAGGGATAGGGTATTTAATCCTTGTTTTCAGAGTTCACCCGCCAATGCGTCACGACGCTGGAAAGAGTTGGAGACGAAGCATCGACCGCCGAGAAACAGGACGAAGCGGTTGCAGCCTACTCTACCGCATTATTGTTCAGTCCCTCGGCCCCGAACGCCGTACTGGTCAAGTGGGCGAGGATGATATTGATTCACAACACAACAAATGAAGCATTGAGTGCCGCTATCAAGGTATACTTTGCATGATGGTTTGGGTTTGGGTATTGACACTCTTCGGTTCAGTTCATGCATCCGAGGTTTGACATCTATCGGGTGATTTGCGACGTTCTCGAAGGGGATGGTCGCGTCACGGAAGCAATCGAGTGTTTCCGACAAATGCAGAGTGAGCTAGGAGAGGACACAGGTAACTGTGATGAGCGATCACGGTGGGACCTCGGTCGGGCGTGCCAACGGCAACGTAGCGATCCGACAGACTCTATCCACACAACGATCAATGTTTTCGAGAACGAAATGAAGCCTATAGATGAAACCGAGTGGGTTCCTGGTAAGAATTCCCCATTTGGTTCATGGCCCTTCGTTCCCTGACATTGAACATCAGGCTTCAAAGCGCGTTGCCTCAAGACATTAGAGCAACGTGGAGACGTCGCTTTGGACTCTTCTTCATATAAAGATGCCATTGTCCATTATACTACAGCATTAACCCTCGATCCTTCATCGACGGGCCTTTTAACCAAGCGAAGCAAAGCACGAGCTGGGATTGGATCATGGCAAGGTTCACTGGAGGATGCCAATATGGTATGTATATCCTCACCCACATCGGATCAAACAATCAATGCGATCCTAGGCGATCAAGCTCAACCCGTTGTGTCCACGTGCCTACGAAAGAAAGCACGCAGCACTACTCGGTGCTCAACGTTATGATGAAGCAATAGATGCATATAAAGACATGCTTCTGAAGCTTGAACAATCACCTGATCCTGGCACTCGGGGTAAATTTTTTCTACTTTTACATGAAAGTATCATCTGAGGATTCCGCTTCTTGCAGAATCACGTAACCACTACGTCAGCCCATCGCAGACAACGGCGGCTGTCCGCAGCTCTGTCAAGGATACTCAGCGGGATGCTCCGCTCGTCCTTATTAACACGGAGACTGGTCGTCTTTGTGACAAACACGAGCGTATGAATCAATTTGAGGCCGACCCAAAGTTCAAGGAACTTGTTTCCTCCATGACGACAAGACTCGACGACTCACGCATTGGGCAGACTATTCAGGAATACTTCCGATATGCCACGTTTTCCCATACTTGGGAAGGAGCGGAACCACTGTTCCACGATGTCCTTCGTGAATCAGTACACGAACTCGCAGCATCACCCACCGTGTTGAAGTTGGTGATGTTCTGTGCGACAGTGCGAGAAGCTGGGTTTCTCTGGGCGTGGTCTGATACGTGTTGTATCAACAAAGCGGACGGCTCTGTGCTCCAAGAATCCATGACCTCAATGTTTCAATGGTACCATGACTCGTCCCTCACGATCGTTCACCTCAAGGGAGTACTATCTGACTCGGAGCTAGGCGCTCTCGAGAGGAGTCTTTGGAACACGCGTGCATGGACGTTGCAAGAGTTCTTTGCGTCGCGGGTAATTCGTTTCTACACCGAAGACTGGAAACCTTATCTTCCTCACGAGGATGTGTACAACCACAAGGATTCATCTACGATCATGAAGGAGATGGCGGCTGCAAATGGTGTTGATGCACAAGTTCTGCTCTCGCTCCGACCTGGATCGGAGAATGTACGGCAGAAACTCAGTCTTGCTGCGAAACGCATCGCTACGAAACAAGAGGACATATCCTACTCGCTCTTTGGCATATTTGATGTCTCCATCCCAGTCACATATGGGGAGGGGCAACAACGCGCTCTGGGTCGTCTCTTGCAAGAGGTCCTGACTCGGTCGGGGGATGTAACCATCCTAGCCTGGACAGGGAAGGCATCCGACTACAACAGCTGTCTTCCCGCGGAGATTGGAGTATATCGCGAGCCAGTCTCACCCTACGTCCCATCGCTAATTGAAGACGGCAAGATGGATGCATTGGTCGCAGAACTACGGAGATCCTCAAGATATCACAACCCAGCAGTGAAACTTTATGGACGAGTTTTCGCTCTCCCATCGCCGCGTCTCTTCAGCCGCCGTTTGAGCCTAGCTTGCATCACGTTTTCAGTGAAGAATCTGTCGGTGTCAAGCAGTGGTTCTCCACATGTTTATTGCGCCGCGACGTCTGCATTTGGGGATGTTGATATCAAGACGACGGAGAACTTATCTGACCTGACAAATCTGGTGCTCGTACACCCATGGCTCCACTGCCTTCTCGATCCTTTCCTTCATACTGACGCCACCCCACTGCTCACCCCAATCGCTGGGGATGGTGCGGATGGTGACTTGGATACTTGGTTCACCGATGGGCGCTCCCCCTTGTCACATACCCATTCCCCACAACTCGACAGCCTCACCAAAGCATTGCGACTTTTCGCGCGTCTCAGACAGCCTTTTGGCGCACTACTGCTCGTTCGCCAATCCCACAATGAATACAAACGTGTTGCATCTGATCATCCTATCGTCGTGCAACTACTCAAGGACGTTTCACCACAATATCTCGCAAAGAGGATAGGGACGCTAGATATTTTGTAGTTGCGAGCAGTCACTTGAACTCGACCATCCATGTTCTCATATTTCGCATCGCTTTTTGTAGTCTCCTAGCACGGCAGTCTGTCATACGTAACTCGGCGGGTAATGATCATAGACCTGGTCATGGCAAGAGCTGTTGTACAGCAGTGTGCTGCAGGGTCACGGTGTTGTTCCTAATAAGCCTGTCAAATGTGCAAATTTGGTCTCATCACCATCGTCCTCGTACCTCACGCCTGTCACGCAAGGTAAAAATATGTTGCAGCCCAGTTTCTCACACGTTCCGTGCGGGTGCTCTTGTGTTTATGGCAGGCGTCGGCGTATACGTCGAGATGCGCGGTTGCAGAGCTTGAAGCACCTCCAGATTCAGTGCGACGCGGTCCTGTCATCGTAGAAACCTTCACCAATAGCCAAGCTGGTGCAGTTGCGCGAGATGAAGGGAGCCCCGATATGCATGCGGTCGTGTCGATATCCACACCTATTGATGGTGAGCATTTCCGTCACCAGAATAAGCATCTCCATGGTTCGTTTATCCTGGAGGGTGACACGCTAGATCGTAGCGCAAGACTCGCCACCATCGACAGACGAAGTCTCACAGGATTCGAAACCTAATGGTCTGTGTTCTCTGAACGAGGACGATCGGGGATCGGGGGTGTCTGTGGATGCCAACGTGGCCAAGGTGAATGAGTGCCTGCCAGTGACTGTCGTCATACATCGAGATGGCGATCATGTGCCACATGTTGGCGAAGCCGAGCCCACCGAATTGCCACCGCCTTATGCATCGGTACCACCAGCGTGAAGACATGTATTTTTTCCATCGTTTTATTTACCCCCAGCATTTTCTTGTAGCCTGGTAAACGTTCCGCAATGAGATACCCACTGCCGGTGCCACCCCCGACGCCGAGTCACTGTTACATACCATGGCGGCAGTCAAATACTTGCTCGATGAACGCTTCTCTGTCACTGCGATATGTGAATTGCATTCCATCCGGATCTACAACAGTCAGAATGGCAGCACGGCGCCGTCTTTCCCGTTTTGTTTACGTCCCCACACACGGTGCATGGATCCCTATAAAATTGCTATCTCGAGTATCATTCGACCACAAATAATCTGATATTCTTACCTGAACTTTGGGTCAACAGAGGGGATGACCATATCTGTTGGGACTTCTACAAGGTACCTCCGTTCGTTCATTTTGATTTTCTACTCTTTTTTTAGGACCTGGGAGAGTCGGATGTCTGAGTCGACTGGGATGTGATGAATGGAAATACAAGGGTCGAGGTGAGTTCCAGAAGGGAGAAAGAGGGTAGATTCAATGACCTTTTATTATAAACGATGCGAGGCCGAAAATGCACAACTCGGTGTTATTCTAAAATCAAGACAAAACATCCGATTATGCCATCAAACTTCCAGATCCCATACTGGTATTGTCATCCACAGAGGTGGAGGAATCGACTGTACTCGAACAAGTCAAAACGTAGAGATCCTCGAGGACAAGAAGATCAAGATCGAGATTCGAAAGCGTCGAGTGGGGTCCAGCATGGTATTTTGTTGTCCTTTGCTATGCAGCTGGCAAATATGCAGAAATTGCAATTACTTGTAAGCACTTCTGCTGCCTGTCTGATCGCTGCGTTGACCCTACCTCTCGATGTCACGGACCGCTGCTCACGCGATGGGTAGTGGGCGATTCGACTTTCTCAACCAGCTACTTCCACTGCAGTTTATTGTCCCCGGCTGTCAGATGGACTTGATTGATGATGCCCCATAACGGTAGTCTGGTGACCAGACTACCATAACGGCAGGTAAGCCGGTGTTACCTGTTGTGGCTAGTGTTCTAGATCATGATGGGCCAAGAGTGCTGCCATAAGAGGGCTTTGCCCTACGAGTGATGTAGCCCGTTTGTGATTGTTCAACTCCACCAACAGCGTCAGAGATCGTCATAGCGAGTACGAGGAAAACTTTATATCAACGATGCAAAGGTACGATCTCTGGTAAATGCACTTTCTTCAGGGATATAAGGATGGTATGAAGAACAGCTGCCCCCTCTTTCTGCTGTCCCCATTACAGCAGAGTGTTCTCTCTGTTATGTATGTTCGAAACGAAAATCTACTTGTGTCTACTCTGTACGATGTGGGACAGGTCGCCCAATACATAATGCTCGCCCTGTCATGTCCTCAGATTGTCATGCTGAGACCAGTGTGGGATAGTACTTCTGCATACTGATCAATCATTGATTTTTTTTTTCATAGTGGAAGTCCCAATCAGAAGCAGCCGAAGTCGGATGTCTGGTGTCGGGAACGAGCGGTGGTGTCTGGCGAGGGAGAGCTGGCCAGAGCATTCCGCAAGAAGCTACCAGCGAGACAGGTAGGTGCCTGTTAGGCTTACTGAGCGTGTCATGGCTGAGTTGATTTCTGCATGGGCTACGGTCGAGGTGATCCCATTGATGCCAATGTCAAGATATGATTCAATTCTACTGCAAATCCAGTCACCGAATTCGAATGACGGTCAATTAAACACTCACTTTCTGCTTCTTTCTCGCCTTCTCCCTCAACCGAAATTGAGCACATCTCGACCCGAAGAACACATCATCTTCCATGCATCAGCCAAGGTTGCTCAGTGCTGAGACCTATCTTCCAGGATGCCGATCTATGAGTCCAGAAATGTCAACATGGTGACAGCCGCTTTTGAGCCCCCCGGCGTGAAATCCGAGGACATCACTATCATCATTCACAAGAATCGCCCGACGGTCCCTGGCAAGTCGTCAAACTCACAGTCACTCAAGGAAGGGTACACAGTTTAAGAGCTTCGTGTTGAGAAATGTTCCCAGATGTTTCAGCTTCCTTCTGGAGCCATGGTAAGCATACAATACCTTCTAGACACAAGTTCCCGTCAAAACGCGGGCATCGACTCCGTCTCGTTCTCGATGCCACCATCTTCTCCACATTTCGTTTGCATGCTCCAAGACAGCACATGGATCCCTACGAAATTGCTAACCCGGGTATCGGTCGACCGCAAACGATCTGATATCCTCACCTGAACCCCACGTTTGCAGAGGGGACGACACATGTCTGTTACAAACCGAACAGGATCATCCCGATGTACCACAGGTCTCCTCCACCCGACTCTCCAACAACCTGCCTATGACAGCCCGCATCGACTGTGATCACGTGCAGAGCATCTTCGAGACTCAATATGGTGTAAAAACCGATCACGGATGTCGAATGAGGCACCGATGTAGAAGGCAAACGGAAGCAACTCAGATAGCTGCAAAGGCAAGTGGAAAGACACCAGGGTGTGGCCAACGATGATCTGTTACCAGGAGTTCGAGAAGAAGTTGCTGAATGTGGCGGGTGTAGTCACCGCACAGTACCGTATTCGATCTTTGAAGTTTGTTAGGAGGAGGACATAGTTGGAAGATATGACGGAGCAATCCCTGGGTGCTGTGTAAACCGCACCCATCCGGAGGATCTCACCAGATGTCGTCGGATCGTCTACAGCGAAATGATTGTAACTGACGAGGGCTTTCTGAACCTCAGTTTTTCGGGGATGAGGTTGACCGGTCACACTCTGCTGGATGTATGCGAGGCGGCCCTTGGAATGTTGTGGAATGGACTCGTGGATGATATCCGTTGTGGGGGCTGTAGCGCGCTGTACGGCAGGCATAAGGGACCACGATTCCACGAATAAAGTAGGAAGCAACACAAACCTCTGTGACCATCCTCGGGTCCGATGACTGTTGCGTAGCTCGCTGCTTCCCGTTTTGAACAGCCTCAAGTATGATTTTCGCCACATCGACAAGTTGCAGGACATCATAGGGCAAGCGCCCATGACACGTGATGATTGTCCATGTGTGACCTGATGAGACGTGATAATAAGACGCGTGTATCCCAGGTTACGACGGCGTACCACGAGTAAACAACAGCTCATCCTTCTTTCCATCGTTCCGGTACCTGGCCAAGTATGTTTCCCAAAGTACGCCTGCCAATGCCAATGAATGGTAAGTGCATGGGCGGAATAATTGAAAGGACAATACCAACGAAAAACACAAGAGTTGACTAGGAAAGAAAACCGTCCTTCGTCCGGTAATAGTCACCAAAAGGAAGCAACAACGATCAAAGAAGGTAAAGGCAAGGCAGTTGAAAGTGCGATATTGACGGGGACTCAAGAGTCGAGCGAAAATGATCCCTCCGGTAACACTCACCAGAAGGAGGCGAAACCGGTCGTTGCAATCGATGGCCAAGGCTACATTTGGTCAGTTGCGTTCCTCGCTGATGGGAACCACATTGTAAGCGGCGGTGTGGAAGGAAAGATTCGACGCTGGCGAGTGGAGGATGGCAGGGAGGTGGGGACACCAATGGATGCGGGGGGCACTGTTTGGAGCATCGCAGTGTCACTGGATGGAAAGTGGGTCGTGAGTGGAACAAAGAGTGGCGAGGTAATGGTGTGGAATGGGGAGAGAGACAGCAAAGTGACCAAGTTCAACTTGGGACACAGCAATGCGGTGTGTGCAGTGGACCTCTCCCCGGATGCGACAAAGATTGCGACTGGATCAAATGACAACTCTGCCTGCGTCTGGTCGCGCTCGACTGGCCAGCGATTACTTGGCTTGAAACATGTCGACACCGTGATTGCGGTCAAATTCTCACCTGATGGACGACTCATCGCCACTGTCGCGTGGTGCCACGACGTTCGGATCTGCGACAGTCAAAGCGGTCACCTCCTCGTCGACGTCCCAATCAAAGTCGACTCGTTGTACAATCACTCTCTCGCCTGGGCTAACGATAGCAAGCGACTCTTTGCCTTATCTCGCAACGGGACCATCAGTTGTCTTGACGTGTCCACTGGGACAACACTCTCAAAATGGTCCATTCACAGCAGCGACAATCCCAGGTGCATCGTCCTAGCGAACAACGGCGCATTCGTCGCAGCTTCTGCGAACTCATCGGTCTCATTCTGGGACACTACAACGCACAAGCAAATCGGGCTTGTCATCCAGCATACAAATGAAGTCGTGTCCATGGCCATTTCGTCAAACTGCAACCTTACGATGGGCGGAGACAAGACAATCAGCCTTTGGGGTCTCTCTGATATCCTTCCCTCGTCTTATCATGACGCTGTAAGTGCACTGTACTATAATCGTACTGCATTAGATGGTTTCCTAATCACAAACCATTTTGTGGATTACTGCAGATTTTCCCTGAGTGGGCCGTGCAGCGTCTCAAAGCGGAAATTACTGATCTCAAGGAGACCATGCAGTCCTTTCGTACACAGGAAAAGAGCTCAGGTGCGTTCCTCGGCATCTTGATGAGCGCACTGTTGACACTCTGTTCATCAGGCGCCAAAATTGCGCATCTTGAAGAAATCGTCCAACGACTTCGTAACCAGCTCTCTGACTCCCAACGTGCAGCCAATCAAAAGGAGGATAACCTCAATGAAACCATCAAGTCACTTCATGCACAGGAGATGAACTCCAGTGCGTCTGTCCCGCTCTCACTCACGCGTCATTGGCATCGATGTTTATTAGACAGAAGAATTACGGGTCTCGAAGAGGTTGTCCAGCAACTCCACGCCCAGCATGCCAACTCCGAACGCCGAGCAGATAGCCTCACCCAGATCCTTTCTGCACATGAGCAGAAATACCAATGCGAAGCCCTGTATGCAGAGGGCCGCATCATGGATGCTGCGGTCTCTCTTCTCGAGATCACAAACACAGTAAGCGAGGAGACCAAAGCCAACAAGCTGATCATGAACTGGCTTGCTAGTGCGTTTTGGTGTCGTACATAAGGACAGAGTATCTAATTCTTTCCACCAGAATTTACGCATCAATGCATCACGGCGCTGGAAAGGGTTGGAGATGACGCATCGAATGCCAAGAAACAGGACGAAGCGGTTGCAGCCTATTCTACTGCGTTGTTACTCAGTTCCTCGACCCCGAACACTCTACTGATTAAATGGGCGAGCATGATATTGAGTCAAGACACAATGAATAAGGCATTGAGTGCCGCTACCAAGGTATGCTTTACGCAATAGCTTGGGTCCACATATTGACTCTCTTTCTGTGCAGTTTCGCCTTCCGAGGTTTCTCGTCTATCAGACAATCTGCGATGTTCTAGAAAAGGACGGTCGCGTCACAGAGGCAGCCGATTGTTTCCGACAAATGCGGAGCGAGCTACCAGAGGAAACGGGCACCCATAATGTGCGAGCGCAATGGGAACTCGGTGGGTTGTTGCAACAGTAGTGTATCCTGCGCTAATTCAAAAAAATCCCCCAGATTTTTGTGGTCGTTGTGTTGAGAAGCTGGAGAGGCTGGGAGACACCGCCATGGGCTGCCAGAGATACGGCGCAGCCATCGAACAGTACTCTGATGCGTTGACACTCGATCCGACAAATCAGTGTGATATTCTCCTCAAGCGGAGCAAAGTACGAGCGCTGACGGGTTCGTGGGAGGAATCATTGATTGACGCAGACAAGGTATGGGCTGTATTTCATGTCGTCAAATAAACCTCAATGATCCATATCATTCAGGTCATTGAGCTCGACCCATCATCATATAAAGGGTACGAGAGGAAGCATGCCGCATTAGGGGGCATGGGGCGTCACCACGAAGCATTCGCCGCATTCAAGATGATGCTCTCAAAGCTCGAACAGTCTCCTGATCCACACATTCGCGGTCGGTCATTTCGTCCAATCATGCAGAACCACATGTATTGATTTCATTTCGAACATAGAACTTCATGATCAGTATGTCGATGCCACACCAACGATTCGAACTGTGATCAACCAGACTATCCGCGACATGCCACGTGTCCTCATCGACACCACTACCGGTCGTCTCCATGATAAAACGCAGCAAGCAGCAGCTTTCGAGGAACTCCCGATCTACGACGAGCTGCGGTCTTCCATGACTACCGGGCTCGACTTTGCACGTATTCGGAGAGAGGTCGAGAAATTTTACCAATACGTGATGTTCTCGCACAAGTGGGAATATGGGGAACCTCTTTTTCAGACAGTTGAGCATATCTCGATCTACGATCTCGAGTCATCCTCCCCGAACGTCAAGCTCCAGATGTTTTGCAAGCTCATCCGTTCGCTTGGATTCCAATGGGTGTGGTCGGACACCTGCTGCATTGATAAGAAGGATACCGTGGCGTTACAAGAGTCACTGGTTGCCATGTTTACATGGTATCGCGGCTCGTCCCTTACGGTCATCTACCTCCGTGGTGTCCGGTCAGAGCTCCAGCGGCCTGGTGACCTCCGAAGAAGTGTCTGGAACACGCGTGCATGGACCTATCAAGAATATGTTGCTGCCGAGACTGTCCAGTTCTACACAGAGGACTGGAAGCCATACCTTGGGTTGGATATGTTTAACCACAAAGAGTCGCCCGCTATCATTTCAGAGATGCAACAGGCCACGGGGGTTGTCACACAGGAGTTGGCCGTCCTTCGACCAGGGTTGGCGAGGGTGCGTGAGAAGCTGTATGTAGCCTCCATGCGCCAAACGACATATGTGGAGGACATCGCGTACTCGCTGCTTGGGATCTTCAATGCTGCGATTCCAGTCATATATGGCGAAGGCAATCGTGCGGTCGGTCGACTCCTGGAATACGTTCTAACAGCTTCAGGAGATGTAACGATCCTCGCTTGGACTGGACGTGCAGGGATCTACAACAGCTGCCTACCTGTCGACCTCACGGTCTACAGCCAACTAGTGGCACCGCATGTTCCACAACCCATCGAGACGGCCGATATGGACAGCATAGTCATGGCGTTGCACTCATCTTTACCTGACCACTCCCTGGCTGTGAGGTTGCATGATCGCCTCAATGAACTCCCTTCACCTTCCCTCGCTTCAAGTCGACTGCGACTTCCTGGCATTGTTTTTCGGCTCGCCGACCTCGTCCACATCTCAGGTCCAGATCCTGTTACGAATCTCCACGTCTTTCATGCGACGACGTCCACGTTTGGGGACATGGAGATCAAGACAACAGACAACTTGACTGGGATACAAGATCTCTGCCTCGTGCATCCGTGGATCCGCCCATTGCTTGATCAAGAGTTCTCGCATGGTGCGAACGCACTTGACAAAACGACACAAGCACTCCGGTTGGTGGCTCGACTGAGGCAGCCATTCGGAGCGCTCTTGTTCGAGGGAGTGTCGCGTGTGGAGTACAAGCGGGTCGCTGCGGACAGTTTGATCCTGGTTCAAGTTCGCGAGGAGGCACCATTGACGGACTTGATAGACAACACGCGTACGATCGAAGTACATTAGCCTCGACTACAATAACACGGACCGTTGATATAAGTTTGAATTATCATAGGTCTCACCATAGTATTTTTCTCGGTGGGTACACTACCGTAAACCATTCGCTAGTGTACCGTCTTGCAATCCATTCCTTCGACTACCCAGATGGCATTCCAATTGCCGGCTCAAGTCCAATACCCCACACCTCCAGCCCAACGCACTCGAACGACACGTCCCTCTTGGCCTTGGCCATCCGGTTCAGTACCTTGCTCGCGTGCTGTGCGGGGGGGGGGGCACAAAGGAGAACTCCCAAATGTCGGACAAGCCGTCGAGGAGCCATCCAAGAGAAAACCCTCAAAGTACAGTCCATAGTGGCCACCGCTTCCGAATTAGCCATCTCGCCAAACCAGAAACGGAAGGGAGAGCCCGCACAGTGCCACGTACTGGTCCGTACCCACACGTCCAATCGTTCCCGTTGTTCCCCATCCAGAGGGGGATGAAATTTCCAGAGAAACCTGTTGTTTGCATACGTGCGTGCATGTGCACGTTTGCTAAAGACTGAGTTGTGTACGATTGCGCAGCCCCCAAGAAACACGAAACGACTGACGACTCACTGAATCCATAGCAACCCCCCTTCTCTAACTCAACACCCTCCGCCCATAAGATGTCGCGGGTGTTTTGAATGACCAACAGCCCGCTTTTGGAGGGATTCGGATGCACGCGCGAGGATATCCGTGGTTCGCACCGAAACTAGAGCGTGTTTGGCGAGATCGCCTTTTACATCGACGCCGTGCATCCCACCCACATGGGTCCCAGGGTTCGCAAGCGACCGTGCCTGGGTCCGAGGGTTCTCTGAGGTCCTCGAGCAAGAGGAGAAACGCGATCTTGTGGATCCCGTCCGCTCGGGAATTGGTATCAGGACGCAGATGACGGCGAATACACGGTATGGAAAAAGGGAAGGGCGTGATGCTCGTCGGGGGGCGAGAAGGGACCGCGCGGTTTCGGACACAGACGTCGCTGACGCATCGTTCGTACTGACTGGCCGCTCATGCTTCGCACATGTCCGGCTGGATCTACCAACATTGACGAAGCTCCCGCGTCACTGGACGCTCTTGTATCCGCTTGACGAACATGGGGAGCTGTGCATGAGTGCGGGGCTTGCAAAAGGGGAGTCAAAATGAGGGATAGAAGTTGGTGCGAAAGGGGGGCACAAGGGGACGATCGCGTACTAGGTGGAACATTGACGTCGAAATGAAGGATGTGGGCAGCGATGCACTCAATTCCGTCAGGGAGGATATTGACGGGGTTGACGCGCTCCCACTTAGACGCGGTGGAAGCGGGACGCGTGCTCGCGAGGGACTCGGTGCGACTTTGACACGAGCGCCTCTGTTAGTGCATCATCCCGCAGGAGGAATTGGGATCGGGGCTGCAGGGGGCAGTCAAAGACAAGGACGAAGACGGTGTCAGTGTGGAGTGGGTATTGAGAAAGTACATGGAATCATCTTGGTGTTTGAAGCAGTTCCACTGCCGTCTTGCCTTGGCCGTGAACTGATCAAGGTAGATGACACTGAGATCACTCGGATGGGCTGGGGTCGAGGAGACAGACGGTGCATGGAACCGGGAAACGGACGTGAAGGAGGCAATGCCATCAGGATCGTGTGAGGGGGAATGAGCACAAAGGCACCAATGTCTGAGTCCGTAGAGCTTTGCATTTACTTGCGCGGATGCCCATGGGGCGGGATAGCGGGCAAGAGGACCGCCACAAAACGATCCATAATAGGGTTGAAGCACACTGTGCAAAACAAGAGTCGACGTAGCGAGGCATGCCCACCTTTTTTGTTACTAGATTGGGTTAGTTCAGGAACTGTACTGGTTTTGGGTAAAGTCGTCGTGTTTTGTTACCTTTCTTGCTAGCCGTCCTCCAATCACAGCTCTCAACGGTCTGTGGTGAAGTCGTTGAGCGATAACGTTACACCCTAAGATTGCGGCAGCCTGCAGGTATAATGAAACACGAGTATGAAGCCCTTGTGACCATCCTCGAGTTCCATGGCTGTTGCGTAGCTCGCTTCGTTGCTGCTCCTGTTCCGAACAGCTTCAAGGATCATTTTCGTCATCGACAAGTCACAGATCATCACCACAGTGACGACAATAAGAGCGAGAGGCTCTGTAATTCTGCATTGGGGTGAGACCAAACGCCCAGGACACGTAATGAGTGTATGTATATTGATTCGATGCGATTCAATAATGAGACACGTGGATGCCAGGCTATGATGGCGTACCGCAAGTAAACGGCCACGCATCCTTCTTTCCATCGCTCTGATACCTGGTCGAGTATGTTTTCCAAATTTCCCCTGTGGCGAAAGAAGGGTGAGTACGTGGGCAGGACAACTGAAAGGACGATACTGATGAGAACACAAGAGTCAACTCGGGGAGAGAGCCGTCCTTCCACCAGTAACAGTCACCGAGAGGAAGCAACAGTGATCGAGGGTGGCAATGGCAAGACAGTTGAAAGTGCGATACCGACGGGGGCCCAAGAGTTGAGCAGAAACGATTCTCCCTCCGGAAACGTGCACAAAAAGGGAGAAAAACCGATCACGATCCATGATCAAGATGACATATATTCAGTCGCGTTCCTCACTGATGGGAAGCACATTGTGAGCGGTGATGGGGGAGGAAAGATTCGACGCCGGCGGGTGGAGGACGGCATGGAAGTGGGGACCCAGATGGACGCGGGGAGTGCTGTTCGCAGTATCGCAGTGTCACGAGATGGGAAGTGGGTCGTGAGTGGGACGGAGAGTGGCCAAGTGATGGTGTGGAACGCGGAGAGCCACAGCAAAGTAACCAAGTTCCAGGGGCACACGGGCAGGGTGTGGGCGGTGGACGTCTCTCCGGATGGGACGAATATTGCGACCGGATCGGAAGACAGGACTGCCTGTGTTTGGTCGCTTCCAACTGGCCAGCGACTGTTCGACCCCTTGCAACACGACTTGTGGGTAGGCGCGGTCAAGTTTTCACCCAACGGACGCTTCATCGCCGCTGCCACGTGGTGGCGCGACTCCGTTCGGATCTACGACAGTCGGGATGGCCGCCTCCTCGTCGACTTCTCATTCAAAGTCAACTCGCTCAACAATCAATCCCTCGCCTGGACAAGCGATGGCAAGCACCTCTTTGCATTATCTTGCAACGGGAACATCAGCTGTCTCGATATCTCCACTGGGACGGCACTCTCGAAATGGCGCATTCACAGCAGCAGCAATCCCACGTGCATTGCCTTGGCTAGTAATGGCGCATTCATCGCAGCCGCTGCAAAATCATCAGTCTCATTCTGGGACACTACGACACACGAGAAAATTGGGTCTGTTATTCGGCATACGGAGGACGTCGGGTGTATGGTCATCTCGTCAAATTACAACCTCGGGATGGGTGGGAACAACACAATCACCCTTCAGAGTCTCTCTAATATCCTTCCCTCATCTTACTTTGACGTTGTAAGTCCACTTGCATCACAATTCTGCTGCGTGAGATAGCTTCCTAATCATAAACCGTTTTGTAGCGAGTAAAGCGGGGACATGGTGGGTGGTTGCAACGGTAATGTAGCTTACACTAATTCAAACAGCTCCCCCAGATTTTCGTGGATCTTCTGCTGGGAGGCTGGAGAAGCTCGGCGACACCGCCACGGGCTCTCAGAACGACGATGCAGCAACCCAACAGTACTCCGGCCCATTGACACTCGATCCGACGATTCAAACTGTGCTCCCCAATGCGCGAACAAGCAGAAGTATGTGGAAGGAGTCGTTGATCGATGCTGACAGGGTATGGGTCGTATGTCATGTCGCGTCAAACAGACCTCAGTGATTTATACTATTCAGGCCATCAAGCTCAACCCATCATCATACAAAGGGTACGAGAGGAAGCACGCGGCATTGCGGGGCATGGGGCGTCACGGCGAAGCGTTCACCGCATTTAAGACGATGCTCTCAAAGATTGAACAATCTCCCGATTCACGCATTCGTGGTGGGCCATTTCATTTGTATTGCGCAGAACAACACATTGATTTTATCTCAATCATAGGACTCCGTGATCAGTACTTCGATGCCACACCAACGATTCGAAATGTGATCAATCAAACTGTGCGTGACATGCCACGTGTACTTATCGACACCACTACTGGTCGTCTCCGTGACAAAGCACAGCAAGTAGCAGCTTTTGAGGAACTCCCGATCTACGACGAGCTGCGGTCTTCCATGACTACCGGGCTCAACTATGCACGTATCCACAGAGAGGTCAAGAAATTTTACCAATACGTGATGTTCTCGCACAAGTGGGAGCACGGTGAACCTCTCTTTCAGAGGGTTGAACACATCTCTATCTATAAACTCGAGTCATCTTCCCCGAACATCAAGCTGCAGACGTTTTGCAAGCTCATCGGTTCGCTTGGATTCCAGTGGGTGTGGTCGGACACCTGCTGCATTGATAAGAAGGATACCGTGGTGTTACAAGAGTCACTTGTTGCCATGTTTACATGGTATCGTGGTTCGTCCCTTACGGTCGTCTACCTCCGTGGTGTCTGGTCAAAGCTCCAGCGACCTGGTGACTTGCGAAGAAGTATCTGGAACACTCGTGCTTGGACATACCAAGAATACGTTGCCGCCGAGACTGTCCAGTTCTACACAGAGGACTGGAAGCCATACCTTGGGTTGGATATGTTCAACCACAAAGAGTCACCCCCTATCATTTCCGAGATGCAACAGGCCACAGGTGTTGTTACACGGGAGTTGGCCGTCCTTCGACCAGGGTTGGAGAGGGTGCGCGAGAAGCTATATGTAGCTTCCACGCGTCAAACGACGTATGTAGAAGACATTGCCTACTCGCTGCTTGGGATCTTCAATGCTGCGATTCCAGTCATATACGGCGAAGGCAATCGTGCGGTTGGTCGACTCCTGGAATACGTTCTGACGGCTTCAGGAGATGTCACGATTCTTGCTTGGACTGGACGTGCGGGGAGCTACAATAGCTGCTTACCCGTCGACCTCACGGTGTACAGTCAACTGGTGCCGCCGCACGTTCCACAGCCCATCGAGACGGCTGAGATGGTCAGCATAGTCACGACATTGCGTTCATCTCTGCCCGACCTTTCCCTGGCCACCATGTTGCATGACCGGCTCAACGAACTTTCCTCGCCATCCCTTACTTCAAGCCGACTACGCCTTCCTGGCATTGTTTTTCGGCTCGCCGACCTCGTCCACATCTCAGGTCCGGATCCCGCAACGAATCTCCACGTATTTCATGCGACGACGTCCACGTTTGGGGAGATAGAGATCAAGACGGCTGACAACTTGACTGGGATGCAAGATCTCTGCCTCGTGCATCCGTGGATCCGCCCACTGCTCGATCAAGAGTTCTCGCGTGGTGCGAACGCACTCGACAGAACCACACGCGCACTCCGGTTGGTCGCTCGTCTGAGGCAGCCATTTGGGGCGCTCTTGTTCGAAGGGGTGTCACGTGTGGAGTACAAGCGAGTCGCTGCGGACAGTTTGATCATGGTTCAAGTTCGCGAGGAGGCACCATTGACGGACTTGATGGACGACGTTCGTACGATCGAAGTACATTAGTCTCGACTTCAGTACTATGGACCATTCAAGTCGACGGAGGTTTACATTGTGACGTATCCTGCCTTTATCTATTTGTTTCATTTTTTCGGTACCTACACCATCGTAAACCATTTACAAGTATCGTCCTGCATTCATCTCTTTGACTACCCACCGAATGGTATGCAGTTCAATTGTTAGTTCAAGTACTGTATTTGGCCGTACGGACCTCCCCTTTTTTTTCGTCCATCTTTACGTGGCCCCCGCGCGTTATTCGTCGATGGAGGTCGACCGAAGAAAACGTACACCGCGATCCAATGTTCGTCATGTGCAGTACAACCAATACTGACCCATGCGGACCTCCTCTTTTCTTGTATATCTTATGCCCCCGCGCGCGTTAATTCGTCAATGAGTTGGACTTGGGGGTCGTCACGATAAACAGCATGCCCTGCTTTTTTCGTTCATCGAAACGGAACTTTTTTTCCCTTCCCCCCACGATCACGCAGTATGAATGTGGTCGACAGAAGAAAGTCTATGCATTGCGTGCTTAGTTGGCTTCTCGTGTGATCACAGAAAGAGTGTCTGATGATAGGTGAACGATGGTACATGGAAAGTGATGTAAAGATAGCAAATGAGTGGGCGAAAAGCCAAAGGCTTTTTCCGGCCCGAAGCTGGACTCTGGACTGTCGAGGCGAGCGAGCTGTGGACCCTAAGAGCCCGGACGGTAAACGAACCTGGGCAGGGTTTTCGCAAAAACCCGACCGCTTCGCCTTTCAGAAATTGAAACGGAGTGTCAAATATACTTCCCGCCTGAACTGCATATGATTGATATCAAATACCATCTATTCTGATCAGATACCGTCCCAGATGCTCGACAGCAACGGGAACAACAACTCGGATACATCTCAACATGATTCTGGTTTCAGTGATGATACTGATGAAAGTGTTAACCATTTGCTTCAGCTTATCCTCCTCCAGAACCAGCAGATGGGCCAGGTCATGCTGAGAGCCATCGCTCTCGTGGCTGAGGCAATCACAGTGTTGACAATGAAGGCAGGGAGAGTGGGGGTTTTGCAACATGTCCTTCTACTGGCTGTACCCATCGCTGAGCTGCTCCGAAATGGCATCTCGGCACATCAGCACTCGGCATCTTGGCTCAGTCACATGAGGAAAAAAACCCAGGTTCAAATCCAGGAGGTGTGCTTCCCGTCCGGGCTCTAAATGGTAGGAGTGTGCGATGCATCAAGTGAGTGAAGCCCTGTTGCTAGGAGTAGCAACTCACTAAGAATGGAACTACCTGACAGGGGGGAGTATGTATTGTCTGAGGTTGTCAAGTAATTGTGGTTGGTGTTGGAGGAAAGGAGTGAGGACGAGTGTGTGGTGTCTGAGGTATAGGGTGAATGATTCACTCAACCATTGGCTGATGGTTTTGATGACATTGAACGGTACACCTTTTAGTAGGTAGTGGAGCGTACCACTGATTCTGAGGCTATGTCCTTTTAGGTCAGGCATGTCAGGGTGTAACTTCTTGATGGAGTCAATTTGTTTAGTTACTTCTGACTTTGAAAGGGGCTGCAAACCACCTTTGGGGTGCTTCCATGCGAAGAGGTGATGGGTTGAGGGGGCAGGATTGAGGCAAAAGTAATTCTCGATGGTGGCTTTGGGATCTGTGAGGGAGTTGTGGTCATGGGGGGCACAGTAGGCTTGTTCACCTTTGGTCAAAGTTTTTGTACGAGGAAGATAGAATGTTATTACTAGAAGGTTTTCATGGTTGTGTGAGAAGGTGATACCATCACATGAAATGTATTTAGTGGGGTTGAATTTTGATATGGCAGGAACTGTGAATTCACCTAAATGGGCTATGCAATAGAAGGAGCAAGTGATGCACGCAAAGATGGCAGCATCTCAGGGGTTATTGATGTCCATGGACTGGCGGAATTTCTCTAGGATTTGGACTGTGAAAGGGGTGCACTTGGGTTGCTTGGATGAAGAGGGGGCAAGTCTGTTCGCACCTTCTAGAAGGGCTTTGTATTCTAGATCTTTGATGTCCCACTCTAGCCTGTGGAGGACATGCCACACTCTGATGGTGGCAGTGTAGTTGACGATGGTTGAGCCCAAGTGGGCACCTGCACAGCTTGCGAGAAAAGCCAAGAGGAGGTTGGAGGAGATGGGGGTGCAATGTTGGTTGGGGATGTTGTGGATGTCACAGTATACATGGAAAGTGAGGAGACTGTTGCCATAAAGTTCTTTGGTTGAGTCAGCCCAGGATGCTCCAATGACACAGAGGATGCAGTTGAGTTGGCTGTTGGATAGTATGTTATGATTCATCCAGACTATCTTTCTTTTCCTCGACTTTCTTAGCTATATGCTGTATTACTACAAGTTGATTGTTCGACTCTCGCCTCATACACTTTCTTTCTTCATTTGCCTCATGTGACCTTATCCAGTCGGCAATGGCTGTTTCCATTACGTAATTCCACAGTCCGCAGTCATGACATCATCAACTGTGCTTTGATATTCCAATTCACTTTATTTGTAATACTAATGATGTGTCACCTTCTCACTGGCTCTCCCTATCAAACAATGTGTCATCACTATTCCCTTACCATTCCTAGTTACTCTTTCTCATGGTCTGTGCACAGATCCCTTACATATAAATACCTGCGCTCTCGCAGCAGAGATCCTTAGCTTAGACCTCCCTTGTCTTACCTTAGTATCTCTGCAATCAACAAGGTCCTTGTCCCTTCGTCTTTCGCTGCCCATCGTTGTCGCCCGCTACATGTTCACTCTCGCATCCGTAGATTCTTTGAACCTGAGGATGGTCAGTATTGCCTTTGATGCAACCGTACTCCATGCCTAGTTGTTACTGTTGCAATCCATTGCCAGACGACTCACTTCGCCACTTGATCGCTTCACATGTCAGTGGATTTCCCCACACCACAAGATCACTTATGTGTCCGTGGAATACATTTGAACCCTCAACACTTAGGACCTCCCTACACCTTCAAGGGCTACATCTGATCCTACCCGGGTCGAGCGTAACAAAAGGTCTAAGCTCTCTCTTTGACTGGCTACTCCTATGTAAGCTGCCACCATTTCTCACCGACTTCCCTCCGATCCCTGTTGGCGACCTTGTTGCCCTGCCCCTCCACCTGACTCTACCTCTGAGGATACCACTGAGGAGGACAACTCTTGCTTTGATCTTTTCACCTCAGATCTCACCCTACCCTCATGGGAGGAAACACTTGAAGACACCCAACTCTCCCACCAGCTCTCTTACTCGCTCTCCATCCCCCGCGAGCCCACTTCTCCATCTCCCACTCCCGTCCAGCGTTCTCCTCTCTTCCAACTTCCCCCTCCGCAACCACCTCCACCAAAATCCACTATGTCCTCAAAACCCATTGAACTTTGCCTCAGAGTGCCTAAAGCCTTCGATGGATCCTACAACCGAGCCATTGAATGGCTCAATGCCGTTGAAACATACCTTTTGGTTAACGTTGACATGTATAACACTGACACCAAGAAGGTCACCTTTGCCCTCTCTCATATGATTGAGGGATCCGCACACACTTGGGCTGGAACTTTCCACCAAACTGCCTTGACTCAGACGCCACCCAATCTTGGGACTTTCACTGACTTCAAAATGGCCTTCAAAAAGGCATTTGAACACCATGACACTGTCAGCAATGCCATTGCCTGGCTCTTCACCACCTGTGTTGTCCCTAAGAAGGACAAACCCCATGCCACTACCCTGATGAACTACATTACTGAGTTCAAAAACAAAGTTGCCCTCACTCAGATTAAAGACAAAAATGTCCTCATCCGCTACTTCGCCTCAGGAATTCCCCCCACACTCATGACTAAAATCATGGGAATGGATACTGTC
>JBBPRF010000416.1:0-24769 GCA_038092875.1 Lanmaoa pseudosensibilis | reverse complement strand
GATTCCGAAACTTGCCAATGGCATTGACTTGACTTCTGTAGTCCGTCCGCCTTCACGGAAATGCAGCAGCATCCACCGGCTTCCCACCAGTTGTTCTATGGAAGGGGAATACATATGTTGACCATACCATAAATAACATGGCAACCAAAATACGGGAAAATCTGGGGGAAAAACTTGTAGAACTGTCAGAATGGCACATCCATGAAAGACGCTTCACTAAAACCAGTGTTTTAAGAGCCACTTGCAGACAGACAGACGCCAGTGCCACCAGATGTTCTCGGGATAAAGATGCTCCAGTTGAAGTGCTACAAGGCTTACCTCGTTTCAATCCAGTATTTGAATACACGACGACGAGAGATCATGATCTCGGGTACATATCTAAATCATTTAAATCAATATTTGTGTGAGCAACAATCAAGCAGCTTGGAGTACACAGAACTATGGAAGGCCGAACAACCGGGTCAAGGTCAATGGAGGGGAAGCGGGAGCTCTGGATTGGACATGTATGGCAATGTTTTCCCATAATTAGTCAGCTGCTCCTTCCATACTTCCCGACAAGACTCTGACCTATGGACGCGACGAAATCCTCCTGAATCCAAGTCTGCAACACATGAAACACAAGTAGAAGGATGGCACAGGAGAGCGCGAGATGGCGAGTGAAGGAAAGGAAAGCTCAGAAATAGGAGTCAATGTGAATTTCACATGCATCTCCGCCAGATGCCATAAAGGAGGAAACGCATTGGCACCCCTACACCGTTCAAGTTGTTTGGACTGACTCTCAAGTCATGAAACATCGCTGCACAAAGACTGAGAGCAGCGTGAAAATGCCAGTGAGAGGGAAAATTGGCCCCATTTCAGGCTGTTGGACTCCGGGCACTCGCACACAACGCCATTCCAAAAAGAATAGTTACTTATGCTGAGAAAGCTCTGAGGAATCTCTCACCCCTGCATGACTTTGGGCCTGTTCCCCACTGGCATGGCTGTGTGCTCAATTCTATGCGAGGGAAGTAAAGTGGAATTTTGCCAGTGCCACAGGTCAACACTACCCCATTGTAGATGTCGAAGTGTAGTAAGTCAAACCAACTGTGACCATGCCACTACTCGTCATATGTGCGATACCCGTCACAACGTCTCTTGGCCTGGGTGGCGACTACCTCGCACGTTCACGCATATCGCATATTGCTCAGTGCTAGGGAGGTCCCCGCACCACTTTCATCGGACCTTTTTGATTCCCAGACAAGGCTGTCCGTTTGACCTGACGTATCCTCAACGTGTCCTGATGTGGACAGAGTTGGCGCGCAGTACCCTTCATACGATGCAAACCAATTCTTTAAGTGCCTTGTTGGGGTACAACCCCAAAGTTCGGGCGACGATCTCAGCGGTTACGGCTCCAAGTTTACAACTTGGTACTTGTAGTTGACAGAAATCTGCAGATGGTGGATACACGTACACGCTCTGTCGTTCAAAAATCTGACATCAGCAGCTGGCACTCCAAACTGCACTTAAATCCTGACAGAAATATAACCCATGGTATCTATAATTCCATCTCCATTTTACGTGCTCGTGGCCATGGCGTGCAATATTCACGGAATTATTGAATGCAAAGTGGATATGCCTTCACACGCGGCACATCTGGAAGCACGACAGGTATCCTCCTCTCCCAACGGTTAATCTGCCTCTTGAATTCTTCACGTTCGGCGGCGAGCCGTCCCCTTTGGCAGACGGGTTACAATGGCACTAATCATGTAACAATTTCTTAGTGTACAAAGTTTACCACTGGGCTAGATGTATTAATGTCTATAACGACCGAAGGCATCCCTTGTATATATTCATTGTGACATGTCCTCCAATCACAGCTCTCACGTAGACATGGTGGACTCCTCAAGCAATGTTTCCGAGTCACTTCGTATGTGCAAGGGTTCCTTTCCATCGGGGGACTACAGGACTCAAATTGAGTCAGCCATTGGCCTCGTGCATCTCACCACGTCGACCGCAAATGGCATGAAACATGTTTATACACACATCAATCTCAAGGACTGGCACAGATCCACATTCCATGCTCTCATAAAACTTTCATGGGCTGTCGTTCACGATTGCTCACGGTGTTATCAATAAGCACGCCCCCGGGTACAAGCCCATAAACGCCAATACAGATGGTATTTGTTTTGCATAGCGGCCCAAACGTTTCAACTTGATAAATGAAGCAACCGTTATGCAGTTAAATGAGGCGTACTCCAGGGTCTGTCACCGCCATCGCCCCCACGAGATGCCTACTTGGACCACTGCGTCTGTCTTCATTCTTGGGTGTGTTGTGCTTCTATGCATCGGAAGACGAGCTCTCGGGAGTTCAACTCCTTACCCATTGCCCCCCGGACCTCCCGGGTTACCATGGCTCGGGAATGTTCTCGGAATTAACCCGAGTGCTCCGTGGATAACATTCGCCGACTGGTCAAGAACATATGGTGGGTTACAACATGTTCGGTTCTACATCATCTACTCAAGCCAACATCCTTGTAGGCGACATAATGTATTCTAGACTGATGGGAAAACATATCATTATCATCAATTCGGAAAAGATTGCAAAGGACCTGCTCGAGAAACGGTCCAAGAACTATTCAGACCGCCCATACGTGGTCACCGGTGAAATGTCAGATCCTCGTTCAACGGTCTTAGAGTCATACTGCTAATCTCAAATCCTCAAATCACTTATTCAAGGTGTGGACAGCATCACAATTCCGGTCTACTGCCTTACGGCGATCGATGGCGAATGCACAGGCGGTTTTTCCACCAGACGTTTCGGCTCGACGCGGTATCCAGATTTCGTCCCTTGCAAGACGGCAAGGCATGTCATCTCCTCCGGCAGTTGTTCGACACCCCTGAACAACTCGATGATCATGTATTCGAGTGAGTGTATTCGAGTGAATGCGATGATTGACCCAACTCAAGTCTCCATCGAGATACACGGCGTCGGTCATTCTGAACAGCACGTATGACTATGACCCAGCATCTCGAAAGGACGAACTAGTTGAGATCGTGGCAAACGTGTTGAACCATGCTCTGCTTGCCATGCGTTTCGAGATTGAAATTATATTTAGTGCTATTCCCCTGTGTGAGTCGATCACATTTCATGCTCCATTTCGATCACGAGATAAATCTGTTTGGAGTGCTCCATCTCCCATCGTGGTTACCGGGCATGTCATCAAAGAAGCACATGGCGATAGCACGTGCGTTTTCGAGGCAGTGTCTTGAACGGGCGTTCAAGTACTCGCTTCGAAAAATGGTAATTTATTCCGACTATTCATCTCGTGTCCATGTGGAATAATTACGTGTTCTAGATGAGTGGCAGCGTCGCGCCGTCGATGGTATGCGACGCACTGCAAGATATGGGAAAGAAAGGAATTTCACCTGAAGAATCGTGGTTAAATGCCCTCAAGGAAGCATCTGGGACCTCATTTGTCGGTATGCTGCTCCAATGGCATCACGAGATCCTTTTCTCACACATGTTATCCATCTTGTTAGTTGCAACAGACACTGTACGTGATGCAACGTCTTTAATGTGATCAATATCATTAACCATATGAAAGTCCAGCGCGGTCCTGATGACGTTCTTTCTCATGATAATGTTGAACCCGGCAGCGCAGGAAAAAGCACAATCACAAATAGATGCTGTAGTGGGCAATGCGAGGTTGCCGACAATCGATGATCGACCCCTGTTGCCCTTGGTAGATGCCATTTTTTGGGAAACGCTCAGATACAGTCCCGTCGTTCCTCTGTGTGAGTGATTCCATCCACTGCCAGTGGTTAGTTCTTTGTCGCTGATCCGCTTGAATCATGCAGCGCTCCCCCATGCTGCCGTGGATGACGACGTGTATGGTGGATTCCACATTCCAAAGGGTGAATAATTGGCAGTCTCCTTAAACGACGGAGCATCTACTGATTCCCGTGGCTTCAGGTGCTATCCTGTTCGCGAATCTTTGGTTCGTGCTTCTAGTGTTCTTCATAACAGGTCTCGATGACCCGTTTTGCTAGGTCGATGGCACACGACGAATCTAGGTACCCCAACCCACACGTGTTCATGCCTGAGCGATTCCTCAACGATGATGGTTCTCTCAAACCCAACGACACTGAACACATTACATTTGGATTCGGTCGACGGATGTGTGCCGGAAGACACTTTGCAGACGCATCAGTGTGGGCGGTGATCGCCAAGGTGTTGGCCATTTTCAAGATATTGAAACCACTGGATGAGAACGGGTTGGAGATCCCAGTGGAAGCGAGGTTTTCCAGCGGGTCTGGGGTGTGAGTGACGAACGACAGACATGATTTTTTTTGATCCCGGACATGATGCTGATTATCTGCACAGACACCCTCTTCCATTCGGGTATAGGATCGTACCCAGGTTTCCAGGGATGGATTCCAAGAAACTGGAACAGTTGATCGCTGCTAGCACTCCTTGATGCTTTTTTGACACAAATTTGCCCTGGTATACCAAGTTTTCAGAGATGGACATGTACATGTAGTCCTCGTTAGCGACAGCAGGTAACCCTACGGGTCCTTGGAATTCTCTGTGTATTTACATTGTCTTTTTTTTCCGATTGGTTGAGAAATATGGCATGATCGTCGGTGGGGTCGACTCCCATCACCATGATTTGTCCGGTATGATCATGCTCATGCATCTGCAAACAGGGAAATTGTCTGTGGAACGGGGTGTACAATCCTGCCTGGTCATGCGGCTTTGTGGTTCTTCTGAGGTGCTGTTCGAGTTTGGGTGCCGTGCGGCGGCCCGCCCGCTGCGGAGATGACCGTCGGACCCGGTTTGAATACCGAGTGGCTGTGCTACCTTTAAAGTCTGGGCCATTGCTACGCGTATCAAAATCCAAGAATGCCGAACACAACGTCCAATGCCACGACGTTCTCCGCAGAATCTTACTTTGCAACCCAGACAGAGCCAGGAACCCTCGTAGCTGATATCCAAGGTGTATCCCACTTCATCGATAGACAGATCGAGAAAGGAAGGAAAGTTGTCCTCGTGACGGTGAATTATTCCCCGCATCCGAGTCTCAGATCCATGCATTGATCTTACAGCCCGAGTAGAGCGGGGGTACAACCGTTCCATTAGAGCTCAATGTGTGAGCCTGAGTTTCAGGTGAAGACATGATCATTACTCATTCGACTCTAGTGTCCGATTTCTTGATAACTTCAGTGCAGGTGTGTTGCCCCAGTCTGTCATCGTAAACGGATTCATGGATTTCTCCCAGGCACACGAGGTGCAACCTCTGCTGAATACTTTTTAAAACAAGGATATGCAGTCATCTTCATGCATCGGCAATTCAGTCTTCAGCCATTCAGCCGGAACTATTCCCATTCAACTCATCCTTTCCTTGATTTCCTCGAGATAGATGCCGCGTTACCTTCATCCTCCACAATCGACTCCGCGTACCCATATTCGAATGACCCCTCTCCCAGCGCGGCCCAGCCACACATCACAGTGAAGACGTCTGAACGTGCAGTCCTGCTGTCCGTCTTGCGAGCCTACAAGGCAGTGCAAGCAGAGGGAACTCTACATACCCTCACCTTTGTCACGGTGAACGATTACCTCTATCTGTTACGCGCGATAAGCAAGGAAATGAAAAGGTTGGGACCAAAGGCAATGTATTATCTCGCTGCCGCTGTAAGCGACTTCTTCTTACCCAGGCAAAAAATGGTCAGTACGATCGTTCATGCATTTCAACGATCACTAAATGACAGACGTGGTGTTGATCAGTCGGAACACAAGATCCAATCAGGAAAGGGTAGTTTGCATATAGAGATGGATCAAGTGCCCAAAGTTCTGAAACCGCTGGTCTCCGAGTGGGTGCCCAGTGGTTTTGTCGTCTCTTTCAAGGTACGTGCAGCAGTGAGACGTCCCCATAGATTTTCCTTACATGTCAAATGATCAGCTTGAAACCGATCTGGCACTGCTCATACCCAAAGCACGTCAGGCGCTTGAGCGATACGGGCACCAGGTCGTCATTGGAAACGACTTGCACCATCGAAAGTATCGTGTGGTGTTGGTGTCCCCGAAATCGACCCCACCTGACAGGAAGCCTGGTCCGGATGGTCTTGAATACCAAGAAAGGTGGATTGAGATTGACTCCTCGCCATCTGCACCACACAAGGAAATCGAAGAGGAAATTGTAAGGGAGTTGGTAACACGGCACGACGCTTGGATCAAGCGGGTGTGATACGCGATGTATCAGATATATTCGTTAGAGCAATCTCATAAGATTGAATAGGTCTTGGCAAGTGTATATCCCCAGAGTCGAAGTTGTTTAGGCGTTGGCCCAGGTTGCCGGTTAGGGTTACGTATAGATAAGCCGGGAAATTTACGTCTTTCATAAGTTTATTTTTGGTGCTGTAGCACTGACTTTTGTTTCTCATCACGACCAACGATGACGGACCCAGAGACCACTGGAAGAAGGTACGAAATTTGTCAACATCACGGACGTGCTCACCACCATTCTCAACAGCGGAGTCGTGGACGACGAAAGCGATGAGGACGCCTCCGAAGCCCAAGCACAGATCATCGCGTCCCTGCGTGCTCAAGTAACAGACTTGTTCTCGCAGGTCACACAGCTCAACGGCAAACTCGTCTCTTCTTATGATCGAGTGTCAGACCTCGAGGATCAACTACACGATGCCTCTTCTTCACTGCGTAATGCGTCGGTCACCATTTCCTCCCTCGAACTCGAACGGAGCCATCACCTGGCCGCTTTGAACACCGGTCTACTTGTGGAGAAAGCCCACGTCACGGCAGAGCTAAACAGACTGATGGAACGCGCGACAGAGGAGGCTGCTCAACGTGGTCAGGCAGAAACTGCACGTCATGATATCGAAAAGGACCTCGACGATCTCAGTGCGAGTCTTTTCGATCAAGCGAACACCATGGTCGCGGAAGCGCGGCTCGGCCGGGCCAAAAGCGAGCGCAAGGTGCAGGATGCGGAGCAGGCCCTCAAAATTGCGGAAGATGCCGTCAAGGACATGCAAGTCCAGATGCAGTCTCTCCAAGCCGAAAAAGAGGCAGCTGAACACGATGCACAAGAGGTGAAGCTCACCATGGGTAAGGGGAAGTGGGTCGAGCACGATGATTCGCGCGTCGGTGAAGTGCCCAGAATCCGTTTCATGACCACGCACACTCCCTACGTTGAATTCGTTGCATTCGTTATGCACCTAAGGGGATTGAGGGCGACACAGCCGACTCCACCTGTCATATCGACGCTTCTGAGCCAGCCATTCATTGCGCGTCTACTTGCCGAAGATTCGTACGTTATTCGACCCACTTCTCTCCAGCCAGGCTGACGATGTGTATGTAGCGAACCCACTGTACGGCTCGACCTCGCCCCTTCCTTGAATTGGTTGTCTCGTCGCTCAGTCCTCGCTGCAATCCACACCGGAATGCTGACTGTGGAGCCTCTGTCCTTCTCAAGCCTTGTCCAGGAGCTGCACCAGCATCCTCAGTCGATGTCCACTTCTACCTTGTCCTGTGCTCTCTGCGGAACACTCATCACACGCTTACCATCCACGACACCCGTTTCGCGCATTCACAACACGAATGGTAGTTCGTGGTTCAAATATCCCCTTGCGCTTGGTTCTACGCAGAACCACAACGCTGGTACACCACAGTCAGCAGAGTGCGAACCACCTGGGCAGGTATACATCTTCCGTCTCGCCGCTGCTACCACGTCTACCCCACCACCCGCTATCACACCCGTGCATACTTCTTCAGTGTCCATGTCTGTTGTTGGCACTTCTTCCCGACCTCCTCTTAATGCCATATCGTCGTCTCGCGTACTTCAGACACAGGCACAAAATTCACCGTATCCCCTGTGTACATCAAATTATTGCCTGACGAGACTTCGAAGTACGTGTTCATTGTGGGCGTTCGTGCGTGTCGGGATTGTGGAACGGATATGGGAGGAGGAAGTTGTCCAGCTTCCCAAACCCCTTGTCAATAGCGACACCCAGGTATTGCCTTCACCGCTGACTGCCCCGAGCGCGGGAAGCCAGCATACGAGCGCCACGACATTTCCTTCAGCTTCTGAGAAGCCACCCGTTCCGCCACGACGAAGGAGGCTCTGGGAGATGGCTAGTGCGTTAGGAGAGAGGGCTGTCAGTTGGGGCAAGGAAACTGGAGAGAATATCAAGGAGAAGGAAACGGAAACGGAAACGGGGAAGGGCAGCGCGAAGATATTACCTACCCCTCCTCCGTCCCATCCTTCTGCCCCCCATCTTCATGCCGAGTCCCCCGCTTCCCGAGTAGATGCACAGGACCCACCACCACTTCCCAAGCGCAACGTCGTCCGTGGTAGGGCCGTAACTGATACAGTTGTTCCCCCATCAGGCACGCAGAACGGAATTGCTGCGTCAGAGATCGAGGAGCCTGCTGCTAGCGCGAACGGTCACATCGATCCAGACAAAGTAGACCCCGATGCATCGGACTCCTCGACACCCGTCGACGAGATCACCTTTGCCGCACCAACATCTGAAGCTTCCCCACAGCTGTCCACAACATCGCATCCCGTTGCTGCTGAGCCGAGTGCGTCACACATCCAAGATTACCTGCCGCCACCTTCCCCACACACCATTCCGCTCCCCATGACACCAACCACACCGAACCCCATCTCGCGCGTGACGTCCCCCGTCCCCCGTCCCCGTTCACGCCTCTCCTCTCATGCATCACCGCCCCCGAGCTCGCGCCCGGCCAGTCCTGCCATCAGCCGTTCACACGCAGGATCCCCCTCACCCGCTGGGATCGCGCGTACGACATCCCCATCGCCTGGACACCCACCCTCTGCATCGCATATTCGAGGCAAGCTGTCGACGCCGTCCCCGTTGGCTTCTTCGAGGCCGGCATCACCTGCTCCGGCGACCGGGCCGGGCGCACCGCCGCTTCCGAGACGTGCGGCTGCAAGACGGGCCGTGCCGCCACCTCCGACGTCGGGGGGCAAGGAAGAGGTGGTGTTGGCTGTTGCTACCGCTGTCGATCCCATCCCTGAAGCGGATGTGCACAAGGCAGGCGAGGTAGAGGTCCCAGCGGAAACGAAGAATAGCGATGGCGAAGGAGAAGGGGGAGGGGGAGCCGATGTCGCCAAAGAAGCAAATGTTCCTCGGGCTGAGTCTGTACCCACGCCCACGATGGAGGCTGCTCTAGGATCTGCCAAGGATGTCACCGTCGGCGATGCGGAGGGAGTAGTGAATGGTACGTCTGCGGCTGTCGCCTGGGGTCCGCTCCTTCCACGCGCCTCGGAGGGCGATGGTCGCACGTCTATGGACACGACGAGCACAAAACAATCGTCGGGCACCGAGGGCGAAGGTTTCGCGAGCGATGCGACGTGGGAGGAGCGTACGTGGAAGGAGTTGGTGAGGTTAAAGGAAGACATGTTTTTGGCGCGGATTGGCGGGATCCGTGCACTTCAAGGATGATAATCGATGATTGGTGTAGATTGTCGTTCTCGTCGGTGTATCCATGTTAGATTAGATTCTGTTCTTTTCCACTTTCTTTGGTATATCTGTAACGTGTGCACGAAATAATACTTCAGTACCAATGTCAGCCTATCATGCGAACTATTATATAGGTATGTTCGTTCATCTTTTTCTTCGGTATACCCGTAACATGTACGTCGAGATTATTGTCTAGGGCATACACACTAACAGTAGTGGCTAGGATCACAGCGGGGTTAAAATCATAAAACTAAGCAAGGGGCTACACCAGTGCCGTGTCAATTATCCTCACCCCGACGAGTATCTGCGTCAACCTTTCAGCATCACTACGAGGAAGCATACATCTCCTTTCGAGCCTCTTCATCAGGTCCCTCTTCTTGAGGGACTCAGTCTTCACCAAAAACGACCGGAGCAGGTAAATGATGGAAGTGAACCAACTCCGGCTTTCCTGGATGTAAGAAGGGTTGGGTTTGTTTAGGGTATCAAGCAGCATCTTCCGAAGAACCACCTGCGACTCTGCCCGTCTCTGCGCGTACATCGTTAGGTGAGCCGGGACGGCTGTTATGCACGCGTGTGCGGCAGGGCGAATCCCATACTTCTGGAGCGTCTGTTCGGTTCTGCTCCACCAGTCCTCCATAACGACCTCATTCTCCAAATTGGTGACGACGATTGCGAGGGGTACACGACTCCCACATAGAATCTCGAAAAATAGGCGATAGTTTCGCTGCATCGCGGCGGTGATTCTCTCGCTTCTAATGCAGAAGAGGAGGAGATCGATGCCGCCACTGTAGTGCAGGGACTCGACGAGCTTGTGAGCCTTCTCGATGACGCCCATAAATGCGTTGACGCTAATTTCTGGCTCTTCGAGCCCGACCGTGTCAAAGGCGCGGAGTAATACCTCTTCCGAAAGCTCAAACCAGTACTCCGTCGCTTCTAGCGTGCAACCCTTTAGGGCACCAGAGGTCTTCGCGATCTCTTTTCCGGCCATCAAGTTGATCACGGAACTCTTGCCGACGCCAGTTTCCCCGAAAAGGATGACGTTTTTGGGTCTTTGGCCGAGGAATGCTGAATGAAAAAGTGGTTGACAATGCGCTCAGGAGTTCCGCCCGACAGACTTACCAGGTCTTGCATTATTGTGGGTGGATTGATTCTGAGGGGACGTGCCAACTGGCACAGCGGGATCTCGAAAAAAATTAGGGGTTTAGGGTTTAGGGTGCAGACGACTTGATTGGCCTACCGTTGTCGACATCATGGTACGTGGACTCGTATGCTGGAGCCTTTTCTTCTTCCAGCGCATTGGGGAAGGAAACGAGTAAAGTGGGGTCCGATTGTGCAAGGCTACTCTGCCCTCTACTCAGGGCGGTGTCAATGGCACAGCCACCTTGTGGGATAACCCTATCGGGATGGGCATCGGGATACGCCTTCGCTGCACCCTGACGCCGGTTTTCAGGACTGCGTGAGGCATATAGCTTTCAAGACCTACCTGCTCTGTAGACAGAATCGGACGATCATAGTAGACACCTGTGTTGACGTTCTCCATCGTACTGCTAGATAGAGTGAAAACATTGTTCCATTCGATGGTGTGCCAGCTCGGGGCCATCTCTTGGGGTGGGATATTGGGCGACTCTGGATGAATGTGGGTGTTCTTCGCAAATACAGGAAGCGGGGAATCTCTGGGTATGATAAAACGTAATGACAACTGTCTTGCGTCGGACTTGAATCTAGAAGATAGAAAAGACCCTTTGGAGATGGTATTCGAGCAGTTAAAGTCTGATGTGGAACTCAAGAAAAATCCCTCGATGCGCAAGTCGCGCGCGTAGACCACACCTTCAGTGGAGTACAAAAACGGGGCACAGTGATGCGAATACCGTAAACATGCTTGCGGGCATGCGTAGATCGCGCTGAGCGTTACAGCAACGTGGATAGTGTTGAACGCGCCTCCGAGTCCCTGCAAACATGCGTATCGTGCCAGGTGATCCGAGATCGTTTACCCACGTAATGGCACGCCAGTATGACCCGCAAAAGGCTCAAATTGGAACTGGCGCGTGGCTTGGAGCTGGAGCTGGCAGGCTTGGAGCAGGCGGAGCTTGCCACTTCAACTTGTTTAACTGTTTAACAGGTTGCTCACAGGCTCCTAATACATACCGCCGCTGTTTGTGTGAGGGGCGACTTACTAGTACAGTCGACCCTGTAATAACCCATACCTCATATAACCCATACTCTATGAAAACACATACATTTTCCGTTTCCCAAAGTTCATTTTCAGTGCTTCCAGCCTCAATCAAAACCCATTCTCTCCCATAAGCCATACCCCTGGGCCTATCCCGAGGGGTATTGGTTATTACAGAGTAGGTTGGTGGCAGTGAAGAATTTCAATCCCAGAATGACCTTACTTAATCCCTTCACACTCAGCGACGGGTCGTCGGATTGCGAAAAAAAAAAAGGTCTAGCTGAGCGCTGCTACTCACTGCTCAGCATTTTGACAAGGACATAGACCAAGCGGATAAGCGAGTTGGACAATGGGCCCGGCTAGGGTGATTTGTGATTTGTGATTACTGAGGACAATCTTGACAATCTCACCTCTTGCTCCATTGAAACTTGAAAGTCATGATGATTTTCATGCCCACTCCAAGCCTCCGTTGGAAATTGTAGAGGTCATGGCGAAGCGCCTCGCGAGAGCTGGTGGATGCATCGATGATCCATGACATGTGACATCCGATGCTAGGACAAACAAAGAGCTTGAATATCGCATCCCGTTCCCCACCCACCGTTCCGCTCCCCACTGGCGATGCTAACCACTGAGCCCCATCTCCCACATGACCGCCCCCCGAGTTCACGCCCGGCCAGTCCCGCCATCAGCCGTTCACGCGCCGGATCGCCGGCACCGCACCTACGACATTCCCGTCGCCTGGACGCCCGCCCTCTGTATCACCTATTCGAGGCAAGCCGTCGATGTCGTCGCCGTTGGTTTCTTCGAGGTCCGCACCGCCGCTTTCAAGACTTGTGGCTGCAAAACGGGCCGTGCCGCGGCCTCTAATGTCGAGGGGTCCAAAAGTTGCCGGACAATGCGGACAAGGCAGAGGCTGTTGCTGTTGCTATGTACTGCTGTCGATCCCATCCCTGTGGATGCACACAAGGCAGGCGAGGCAGAGGTCCCAGCGAAAATGGAGAGGCTTTTCGTCCAGTGGCACAAACCCACTCTTTCTACCCGCAGCCTGTTCGCGACGTCTAGGTCTGTCTCCACATCGAACCTGACCATGACCTGAGAGTTTTACAACATCCGGCAAGCCTGGTTGCTCGTCAGCTTTCCCCCCACCTCGCGACGCTTCGGCAGTGACAGAAATTTTCACGCTGAGAATGTCCTTTTATACGATTCAAGGCATTGGAAGCAAATAGAATTTGAGCCATATTAGTATGTACTATGAATCTTGTGCTTGCCGGATTCTGCCTTGCTTCGTGCCCCTGCTACTATGTATTTTGTGATACATTATTGTACGCAGAGTAATGACGTTGATGGGATCCCCATCCATGGCTTGATCCTGGTCGGGTGTCATGTTCCAAGGTAATATCTGACAATGAAGCGCAGCCCTTAGCCAAGTAACTTCATTAATTTTTTTTCTTTGGTATACCTGTAACATGTACACGAAACAATGCTTCAGCACGTCGAGATCATTAATCAATGTCTACATTGGCAGTAGCAGCTAGGTCACACCGAGGTTAGAGGTTGTGAACAAAACCATAAAACTAGGGATATGGACTAGTACTATTTAATACGATAACGGAACAACTTGCGCAAACCTGAGAAACTGCTACCATGATCTCCCCCCTGCATGAGTATCTGCGCTATTAACTTTGCAGCATCACCATCGGGGAACCCACATCCATCTTTGAGCCTCTCCGTCAGGTCCTTCTCCTTGAGGGGCTTAATCTTCCGCAAAAGCGACCGGAGCCAGAGCATGATGGAAGTGACCCAACCCCGTATCTCCTGCACGTAAGAAGGGTTGGGCGTGCTTAGGGCATCAAGCAGCAGCTTCCGAAGAGCCTCCTGTGACTCTACCCGTTTCTGCGCATGTTCTGTGACATCAGCCTTCTGGGCTGTTATGCACGCGTGCGCAACAGGGCAGATCCCATGCTTCTGGAATTCCGGTCCATTTCTTACCCACCAGTCCTCCATGACGTTCTCCCCTTCCAAATTCGTGACGACCATTGCGATAGGCACCCGACCCCCACACAAAATGTTGAAAAACAGGTGATAGTTTTGCGCGATAGTGGCGGTCCATCTCCCACCTCTAACACAAAAGAGGAGGAGATCGACGCCACCAAAGTGGTGCAAGGACTTGACGAGCTTGTGAGCCTTCCCGAAGGCATCCACGAATGCGTCCACGCTAAGTTCTGGCTGTTCAAGCCCAACCGTGTCAAAGATGCGGACGAACACCTCATCCGAAAGACGAAAGCAGTAATCCGTCGCTTCTAGCGTGCAGGCAACTAGGTCCGGAGAGGTCTTCGCGATCTCTTTACCGGCCATCAAGTTGATCAGGGAGCTCTTTCCAACACCAGGCTCCCCAAAAAGGATGATGTTTTGGGGTCTTTGGCCGAGGAATACTGACAGAAAAAGTGGTTGGTAATATCCTCAGGTGTTCTGCTGACAGACATACCAGGTCCTGCTCCTGCATTATCATGGGTGGATTGCCTCTGAGAGGACGTACTGACTGCCACAGCAGGATTGCAATCTCGAGAGAAATTAGGGGTTTAGGGTTGAGGCCTTGAGGGTGCAGATGACTTGAATGGCTTACCATTCCCGTTGTCGGCAGCACTCAGGCTGGACGTAGACTCACATACTGGAACCTTTTCCTCTTCCAGTGCACCGGGGGAGGCAACGGATAAAGTGGGGTCCGAACATGCGGAACTACTCTGTCCACTACTCAGGGCGGTAGGACAGCCCTTTTGTTGGACATCCCCATCGGGATGGGCATCGGGATACGTTTTCACTGAATCCTGAAGCTGACCATCAGGACTGTGCGAGGTATGAGCTTTCAAGACCTACCTGTACCTCACTAATATCCTGCGGGTGCAGCATACTCAGGTCGAATGATCAGGTAGTAAGTGGGCCCTCCACTTACCGCTTCTGTAGACAGAATCGTACGGTCACAGAAGCTTGTGTTGTCGGTCTCCATCGTACTGCTAGATAGAGTGGAAAGCGTGTTCAGTTTGATAGCTTCAAGTTGCCAGCAACTTGGAGCGATCTTGTCTCGAGGATGGATGTTGGACACTCAGCCTTGGGATGAATTTGATCGTTCCGAGCACTGAATCCTTGGATTATGATAAACCTAATGATAACTGTCTTAGCATTAGTGAGCTCTCGAAGCTGGAAGCTAAACAAAGACCCTGGGGAAATGATTAATGAAGTTCGGGTGGTTAACGTATGGGATGCAGAGTTCAAGATCACAAACCCGCGACGGCGTGCGCAGACCACCTTTTTAGTCGGGTACGTAAATGCGATACGTATACTAAACTTGCTGCCAGTGGCAGATATGCGTAGATCTCGACTCCGAATTCGGAGTGGCAACGCTTACTATTCAAAATTTTTAGTTTGTCAGATGCTTATGTTAAACTTGCTTTCGGACATGCGTAGATCGTGAAGTTGAAACTTGAGGCTGTTATATGGCGTTCACAGGGTTCAGTAATATGAATACAGTAAACCTTGGAGCCCCTGCAAACATGCCTGCACCACCAGGCCGAGCGGCCCAGTAACTTGACTTCTAAGAACCAGCACTCAGAACCTAGAAGAAGGGTTGCCTGCGATCGATTGCATCTAAACATTGCTTTGCTTATCGCCGCTCAGCGCATTCTCGTGCAGAAAGCGAGCAATATCCAGGCTTACTAACTTAGGCCGAGTGCAGCAGAGGCCGCAACCCCAAGCCCACAATCGAGGTGACTCGTCCACAATCAAAAATTTACTCCACTGTATGAGCGTCAGACTGTCATTGAAGGCCATTCCACCCACTAGCGCATGGTTGAAATGGAGGGTGTTAATTTACGGGTGAGTTTACACCAGATCCTGCCCGGTTGTGCAAGACTCTTGATAATTACTGTCGGAGAGGTGCATTCTGCACGGGCCAGTGCGCAGCATGACGCGGGAGGCACAATAGCCTCCGAGGCCTCGCTCTTAACTCTAAGAGATATCTGCAACATATGCGCGAAATAATGCTTCCGCACCGGGAGACCCATGACTGGCAATGTCGGATGTGTTCGGGCTAAATCGTAATAATGTATCATCACGACCGTTATCACACAACAATGTGAATCCAGGCAAGGGATCATAAACTGATAAACCTTTGGCACTCTTACAAGCCGCGTGATTGTCGTCATCGCTGACTGTCTGACACAGAGGACCTACCATTATAAGGGGCGTAAGTATCGTAAGTATAAGCCCTTATAAGATTTCTCTTATATTGTTCTAATTTTACAAATTTGATTTATTACTAAGGCATTATAGGGCCTTATCATGAGATCATGAAACGTGATGATGATGCGAACTACTGGTAGGTTCATTTATTTATTTTTCTTTTGTATATCTGTGGCATGCACACGAAATAACACATTAGCACGTCGAGATCATCGATGTCTAGGGCATACACATTATACAACAGTAGTAGCTAGGATCACAGTGCGGTTAAAGGTTGTAAACGAAATCATAAGACTAGGCAAGGGATACGATCAAACTAGTACTATCTCATACAACTGAATTGCCTGCGCACACCTGCTGCGCCAGTGCCATGTCAATTCCCCCCTCTCCGGTGAGTATCTGCGTCAACCTTTCAGCATCACTACGAGGAAGCATACATCTTCTTTCGAGCCTCTTCATCAGGTCCCTCTTCTTGAGGGACTCAGTCTTCACCAAAAACGACCGGAGCAGGTAAATGATGGAAGCGAACCAATTCCGTATTTCCTGCACGTAAGAAGGGTTGGGTTTGCTTAGGGTATCAAGCAGCATCTTCCGAAGAACCACCTGCGACTCTGCCCGTTTCTGCGCGTACATCGTTACGTGAGCCGGGACGGCTGTTATGCAAGCGTGCGCGGTAGGGCGGATGCCATAGTGCTGGAACGTCTGTTCGTTTTTGCTCCACCAGTCCTCCATGATGTTTTCCTGTTCCAGATTCGTGACGACGATTGCGAGGGGTACCTGACTCCCACACAGAATCTCGAAAAACAGGCGATAGCTTCGCTGCATCGCGGTAGTGATTCTCCCACCTCTAATGCAAAAGAGGAGGAGATCGATACCACCACTGTAGTGCAGGGACTTTACGAGCTTGTGGGCCTTCTCGATGGCGCCCATGAATGTGTTGACACCAATTTCTGGCTCTTCGAGCCCGACTGTGTCAAAAATGCGGAGTGACACCTCTTCTGAAAGACCAAACCAATACTCCGTCGCTTGTAGCGTGCAACCCTTTAGGTTCGCAGAGGTCTTTGCGACCTCTTTTCCGGCCATCAAGTTGATCACGGAGCTCTTGCCGACGCCGGTTTCCCCGAAAAGGATGACGTTTTTTGGTCTTTGACCGAGGAATACTGACAGAGAAAGATAGTGGTTGGTAATGCTCTCCGCATTTCGCTGACAAACCTACCGGGTCCTGCACTACCATGGGTGGATTGCCTCGGAGGAGACGTACTGACTGGCACAGCAGGATCACAATCTCAAAAAAAAATTAAGGGTTTAAGGACGAGAGTGCGACGACTCAATTGGCTTACTATTTCTGTTGTTAGCAGCACTGTACGTGGACTCGTATGCCGGAGCCTTTTCCTCCTCTAGCGCACCGGGGGAGGGAACGACTAAAGTGGGGTCAGAGCATGCAAAGCTACTTTGCCCACTACCCAGGGCGGTAGGGCAGCCCTTTTGTGGGACATCCCGATCTGGATGGGCATCGTAATACGTTTTCGCTGGATCCTGAAGCCAGTCTTCAGGACTGCGTGAGGTATATAACTTTCAATACCTACCTGTGCCTCACCGACGTCCTGCGAGTGCAACATACTCAGGTCAAATGATCGGGCAAGCGGGTCCTCCACTTACCGCCTCCTCTGTTTCTGTAGACAGAACCGCATGGTCGTATAAGCTTGCGTTGTCGTTCTCCATCGTACTGCTAGATAGAGTGGAAAACGTGTTCCGTTTGATAGTAGTATGCCAGCGAGCGAACATGTTTCGAGGATGAATGTTGAACACTCTTTGGATGGATTTGATCGTTCCGAGCACTGAATCCTTGGGTCATGATAAATCTAATGACAACTGTCTTACATCAGTGGGCCCTCGAATCTGGAAGCTAAACAAAGACCCTGGGAAAATGATTAATGAAGTTCGGGTGGTTAACATATGGCATGCAGCAGCAGAGTTCGTCAAGACAAATCCCATGATGGGCGAGCATGCGCAGACCAGCTTTTTAGTCGAGTACGTAAGTACTTAGTACGCATCTGCTTGGAAACATGCGTAGATCTCGACTTGGAGGACAAGGGGGTACAGTAATGAACATAACGAGCCTCTTGACCATGAGTGCGTGCAGACAGGCGCTTAAGGTTGTCAAATTTGGAGTGGCAGAGGACATGAATACTTACGCTAAACCTGCTTTCAGACATGCGTAGATCGTGGAGTTGAGGCTGTTATAAAGCGTCACAGGTACAGTAGCTTATGAATACAACGCGTACGAACCTTGGAGTCCCTGCAAACATGCCTGCACCACCAGGCCGAACGGACCAGTAACTCGACTTCTAAGATTCAGCGCCCAGCATTGGAATATTAGCGCGCTCAAAAGAAGGATTGCCTGTCACGATCGATTGCATCTAAACGTTGCTTTGCTAACCACCACTGCTCTGCGCGCTTGTGCAGAAAGGACATAATATTCTGGGCCGGATTCATCAAAAATCCGTCAGTTTCGCTGCTCAAGGGTTTACTCCCAAGCATGACGCATATTTGCTGTCAAGCAATGCCCTCGAGTCCCATGCGGAGTTAGCCCCGAAGGAAGGACTTCTGAGACCTAGTGCCTGTCCATGCGGAGGCCGCAACGCCAAGCCCACAATCTTGGCGGCTCGCCCATAATCAAAGTTTGCTCCACTGCACGAGCGCCGGGCCGCATCATTGAAGGTCATTTCACCCATGATGGCGCAAGAGCTAGGAGGTCTGTCAACGGAGCGCCTGAGAACAAAATTACCAACCACTATCGGGTTACACGCTCCAAACGACGGTGTCTTCCGAAAGAGGTGTCACTCCGCATCTTTGACACGGTCTGGCTCTTCTGTCAACACATTCATAGGCGCCATTCGAGAAGGCTCACCAGCTAAGTCCTTGCACTACAGTGGTTGCATTGATCGCCTATCTTATATCAAAGAGAGTCAGCACCGTGATGCAGCAATGCTGCCGCCTGTTTTTCGAGATTCGTTGTAACACAGGGACTCGTCGGGTACCCATCGCAATCGTTGTTACGAATTTGGAAGAGGAGAACGTCGTGGAGGACTGATGGATCGGAAACGAAACGATGCTGCAACAGTAGAATGGTCTCCATCCTGTCGCGCAACGATGCACTCACAGAAAGGAGCGGAACCGCAGGAGGCTCTTTGGAAAATGCTGCTTGGTATTGACACGTCAGCGTACCAGATTTGTGCAAGTGGTTTCTTGATTATATGAGATACTAGTAGCTCGCAGTCTGTCGCCCGACTCGCCAGACGGCATAGCATATCTCCCTCTAAGAGTACAGCATTACGATTTCCTTGTTTCATAAACTTGGAAGACGGTTTACAGTGCGAAAAAGGGATGGAAGAAACATAAGGCTAGCTAGACATTGGCTGAGTACCCATCTACTACACGTGAATTGGGAGTGTGCTGTTTCGCTCTTTTCGTCACGAATCCTGTGACATGCGCGAACTGTTCCGGAACCGCCTCCATAACGGCCACGAGAAATCGTTTGCTAGTCATGGAAGCTTTGGAGAATCCGGAGGGTACAACCTCAACGTGCTCGATGCACAGGCTTTCAATCACCTCATTCAACTTTGTCCGCGCATCAGACGCATCCTCCGTGCCAGGAATGAAGGTGACATGTGCATGGATATCGCTGTGACGCGAGGTAACATCACCCCAGAGCATCCGGACGGCCTCTTCATCGTCGCAGCCCCTCACTATGACGATTACGGGACAGGTCTGGCCCCCAGCAATGTCATAGAACGTCTTCAGCGCATCGACGTCCTTCAGGGAGATGCCTGTGTCGACCAGAGTGGAAGTGTAGAAGACGAGCACGCCTGCGCCTCCTACATGCTGCAACGCAGACGTGGGCGCCTGCAGGGCACGCTCGTCCACCCGAACAAACTCGTAATGCCTGTCGCCTATCAGGCCATCGAATCTTTGCCAGACAGCGGTAATCCCGGGCGAGAGCTGGAAAGGCGTTTGAGAGTCTGCGGCCATGTCACAAATGATCACCTTCCGTGTGGTTTTGGTATTTTCCTGCCTGCCAGCAGAAAACGTCCTGCGGAGGACTCGGCGGAATTTGGGCAAGACCCATGATACAAACGACGGCTCGATCTTCCAGGGGGGGAGCCTGGAGTATTCAAGCACGAGCTCGCGTAGCCGGCTCTGCGAATCGGATCGTCGTTCCCGTATGATATGATCCTCAACATCTAGCGTCGTCACGCATGCATGCGCGTCGAACCGCATCCCTGACCGCCGCAGATCCCTCTCGTTGTCGTCCCACCACGTCTGCATTCCACCTTGCTGGTGCTCCAAGCCAGTCACGACTAAGACGACAGGCACCTTCTTCCGACAGACCGTGACATAAAACAGGTGGTAGTTGCGCTGGAGTGCTTTCGTGACCCTGCCGGCGCGGATGCAATAGATGACGAGGTGTATACCCGCGTGCGCCAACCCTTCGATCAACGCTCTTAGGTTGGTTTCCGCAAGTGCAGCGGGAACTGTCCCCTCGCTTCCTTCGTCCAGTCCCGTAGTGTCCCACAGGGCGTAAGACACATTGCCCAGCGTGATGGTGTACCGCTCGTGCTGGAAAGTACACCCGAGCGCGCCATTGGAGGTAGGCGCGGCTTTCCGACCGGCAATCAAATTTATGACGGACGACTTTCCAACGCCTGTTTCACCGAATACGACGATGTTTGGAGTATAGACATCCGCGAAGTCCTATGGAAAGACACTTAGTCACGGAAGGGAATAATCTAAGGGCCGTTCAAAATTACCATTTTTGGTTGTTTGGCGACTCCAGCCTCCTTAGTGGAGGGAGATGGCATGAGACTCTGCCCACTACCCAAGGCGACAGGAATATGGATTGCATTCTTATCAAGAGAATGAGCATCGGGATACGTTTTCGCTGCATCCTGAAGCTGGCATTCAGGACTGCGTGAAGTATATGAACTTTCAAGAACTACCTGTGTCTCACCGACGACGTCCTGTGAGTGCAACATACTCAGGTCAAGTGATCAGGTAAGTGGTTATTCTACTTACCGCTTCTTCTGCTTCTGCCGACAGAGCCCCATGGTCGTAGTAAAAGCTTGTGTTGTCGTTCTCCATCGTACTGCTAGCTACAGTGGAAACGCTGCTCCGTTGGATAGTGTGCCAGCTCGGGATCATCCCTCGGGGTTGAGTACTGGGTGACTCTCTGGATGAATCTGGTAGTTCTTCGCAAATACGGGGAGCAGAGAATCCCTGCATCGTGATAAGACCTAACGACAACTGTCTTGCGTGGTGGACTTGAATATGGAGGATAGCAAAGACCCTCGGGAAATGGAGTCTGGGCAGTTAACATCCGCAATGGAGCTCAATAAAAATCCCATAATGGCAAGTCTCATGCGTAGATCACTCCTTCAGTGGAGTACATAAACGCGGTACAGTGACGCTGATACCCTAAACCTGTTTGCGGACATACATAGATCGCACTGAGCGGTATAGCAATGTGGATAGTGTTGAACGCGCCTTTGAGTCCCTGCAAACATGCGTAGACAGCCAGATTTGGAGTGGCGGAGTAATATGAATATACCAAACTGCTTGCAGATAAATTGCAAACTCGAGGTTATTATAAAGTGGCAGTAATATGAATAGAATGTGCTGCGGAGTCCCTGTAAACATGCCTAGACCATGAGCCCGAGCAGTGCAGTAACATGACTTCCAAAAATGAGCACGGTACCTTAGCGAGCTTGGAAGAAGGATTGCCCCTGATCGATTGCATATACATGTGGCTTTGCTTATTGCTGCTCGGCATTCTCCTGCAGAAGAGGTTCGTCGGTCTTGCTGCTCAAAGGGTTTACTTCGAAAGACATGCGGCGTATTCACCATCACATTTTGAGCAATGCCCTAGGTCCCAAGCGGAGCCAGGAAGGACTTCCGAAGACTGCCTGAAGATGCACCGGCCGCAACCCCAAGCCCACCATCTCGGTGGCTCGCCCATAGTCAAAATTTACTCCATTGCTGTCTAGATCCAGCACTGCATTGGCACTGGTAGTAAACGTAATATTGATAACTTACACCATGAGACTCCCAAACTCGCTCCTTGTTCTTAGTCTCGCGAGCGTCTTCTACATCTCCGCTCTGGTCGATATCGGTATCTCCCCGAAGAACCTTGATGCCCTGAAGACGTTCGATGACATTTCGGGGGAAGGGCCTCCCGTAATCGTCGTGGTGACGGGCTGCGACAATGAAGCAGCCGTCAGCGATATCCATGCACATCTCACCGTCCTTCCTAGCAGGGAGGATGGCCAGTCTAATAGGCGAGCAAAGTTGAATGAGGTGATCGAAAGCTTGTGCATAGAGCACGTCGAGGTTATAACCTCTGGATTCTCCAAAGCTTCTATGACTAGCAAGCGATTTCTTGCGGCCATTGTGGAGGCAGTTCCGGAACGGTTGGCATATGTCACGGGATTCGTGACACAGACTCGTACGAAATAAGCTAGAATGTCTAGCCTTTGTTGAGTAAGAATATACCTTCACAGAATGTCCGATGGTGCATATCATTGGTTGGACCTTAAAGATCAGAACCATGACTGAATCAGATGGCTTGATGTGTATGGTAAGGTCAGAGTTCCAATATGCCAAGCTTCACATCATCTATGTGCTCTCTATGCTTGCAAGGAGATGAGAATATCAATCCAAAAAAAAGGCTAACCTGAGCATCAATAAACAAGAAAATGGCAATGACACACATTCAATGGTATGTAAACATGCCAAGTTGAAAAAGTGATTTGAGTTGAGATTGTATTGGAAGTAAAGACCTCCAATAGCACAGGGACAAGAAGGGATGTGAACACTTGATGGGAGGCTCACCAAGTATAGGGTAATTGGTTGATAGTCAAGGGTGAAGCAAGTGACAAGGCTTCTGAGTGGATGTGGAGCAAGAATGAAAAAGAGTTACTTCATTAGAGGGAGAAGGGCAGTAAGGCCCTCCTTATATACAGACAGGATATGTCTGTACCTGTGTACTGTATAGTACCTATATAAGGTATATCATGGAATGTGATAGAACATTATAGAACAAGAGAAAGATAAGGTGAGATAGTAAGAATAGTATCCAATAGGAATAATAGCTCTTATTAGAAGAGCACTGCTTCTTATCTATAATATAATATGAATAGTGTAAGCCTGAAACATCATTTGACCTATGATATCATGGTCTAGAGTATGTCACATGATAGCGTCATGTGATTAGGCCTAGAATCGGGTTATGTAATAGAAGATCAGAAATAGAATACCAGATTCTCAACACTCCTCCTTGCTGTTCAGATTATGATGGTTTGAACCATAAGAGTTGAAGAGCCTTTCTTCCATCTTTAAATTTTTGTTTGCCCAAATTCTTTATAAAGAGATCTGTAAATTGTTCATTTGTTGGAACATAGTAAAGTTTGACTTCCCCAAACTCTACAGCTTCTCATATGAAGTGATTAGGAATACCAACATGTTTGGTATGTCCTTCCTGTGCAGGGTTAAAAGTGAGAAATATAGCACCTTGGTTGTCAATGCATAAAGGAATGGAACCAAAATTAAATCCTAATTCTCCATAGAGATTTTGGATCCACTGTAATTGTTTAGTGGTCTTGGTCATGCCAATATATTCTGCTTTTGTAAAAGAAAGTGTCACCTAATGTTGTCATCTACTTAGCCATGAAACAATGCCATTGCCTAAAAAGATGGCATAACCAGTGGTAGAATGTGATGTTTCAATATCACCAGCCCAATCAGTATCAGAATAAGCAACCAAACCATTTTGATTACCTATTGCAGAGTAACAAATGCAAAGCTCTGTAGTAGAGGATGAATATTGCACTATGTATAGCACCTTCTGCAAATGTTCTTTTGATGGATTGGAAGAATACTGCAACATCTTGATAACTGCAAAGGCAATATCTGACTGTAACAATTTTCCTTCTTTCCTCTTGTCTTCTCCTCTTTCTTATACATGGTACTCGTACAACTTGGAGAGGTACCTCTAGTCGGCCTTACACTGCCTATCTTCTTCTCACAAATGCCTCTTCCCCACGCTTCCTTTGCCTCTTTTGTTAGTCTTATCTTCGGACTCATATCTCCTCCGCTGTTTCTCTCACAATGGCAAGTCTTTCCCACCTTCCATATGATTCTATGAGTTTTCTTTCTATTTATATCTTTCTTATCTCTTGGTCTGTGTGCACTGGTTGACACTATATAAACCATCCACTTACTGTCCATGTATTTCATTCTTGATCTACACAATACAAGCATATTCTTGAACCACCTTGAATCTTGAAGGTTGATTCTCACTCAATTTTCTTGTCCTTAAGCTCCTTGCCCTTGTAGACTAACAGATGTCAGTCTCTTCGTGAGTATTGCCCATCTAGTGCTACTCCTTAGGAGTATCTTTGTTCTCGCATGCTTTGTGTAACACTGGCCTTGTTCCTAACATAATGTATAACAGTGATCCAATGACTGACTGATAATGACTGTGGAGTGATGGATTGGATTCAGCATCAGAAGGTCTTGGATTATATCTGGTAGGAAAAGGAACAAAGACCGGTTGACAATTCTCCTGTGAAAATTGTTTGGCAACTTTCTCCACATAGTAGATTTGGTCAAGAGTAATTGTTTTATGTTTATGATCTCATTTAATCCTCATACCTAGGTATTTCTTAGCTTCACCAAGATCTTTTGATTCCCATTGTTTCATGAATGATTTTTTGTATTCAAGGAGTTTGGTTTTGTTACTATCCATAAAAAGAGCATCATCAACATAAATGAGAAGAATGATGATCTCATCACCAATAATCTTGAAATAAGTTCCAGGATCACTTA
>JBBPRF010000415.1:0-24791 GCA_038092875.1 Lanmaoa pseudosensibilis | reverse complement strand
AGATCTGAGTCCGAGTCATCTTGCCAGTAGTTACTGCGTCAGCACCTGAGCCAGCGACCGTGGCTGACCAGGACTTTTCTTCCGAGTCAACAACATCAGGATACTATACACACATTGCAATGAGGCACTGCCAGGGGGTTGAAGGGATGGTTAAGATTGCATGATGATGACGATATTGGTTAGTATCTAGTAACTAGCACACCGTACAGGAAGGACCATGGAACTGCTGAAAGTCACGTTCAAGTGAATGGTGGCGGCGTTTACTGACTTTCCCACAATTTGCGGTCAGTGACCATGACCTCTGTTCACTGACCCGCAGAACACTGAGCAGAATACAATGACGCTCGTTTTCGGTCTCGATCGCGACCCGAGATGTGTATCATACTGGATCCATATCTTCCCATTTGCTTTACAATTAATAAAATCTGTTCACATACATCCCGGATTAATAGTCTGAAAAAAGCCAAGGTACATCGCTACACCCACTCAAGCATACAACCTCTTCGTGTACCTATAACCCTACATCAGTACCCCATCACTGAAACAAGCGAAAAAAAAAAAAAAAGGACGCACGAATTCAAACCATGTACACCCCCCTCGACCTGCGCACTCGCCGTCCTCAACTCAAACCGCACCCGCCCCGCCCTCACGCCCTCCTTCAACTCACTCACACTCTTCACCCCGATATCCTGCAAACTGTGTTGCACCCCCACATGCAAATACGGTACAAACGCCTTGACGCTCCCCTTGTCCTGCACGTCCCCCGATACCCCTTGTGCCACCTTGACCGCCGACGACTCGGAGAAATACCGTGTCGTGGCTGCGTTCTCGTGTGGTACGCTCGTCGGCTGCGGGGCGTGTTTCGTCGAGCCGGGTCTCCCGTTGGCCTTGCCGGCAGCACCGGGTCTACCCGCTTCCATCGCTTCGAGACTGCCCATACCCCGATAGGCCTTGACCCGCTTCCCGTCGTGATAAAAGTACTCGCCTGGGGCCTCGGACGTACCCGCCAACAAACCCCCCATCATGACCGCGCTCGCACCCAGCGCCAACGCCTTGACGATGTGCCCCACGTTCCCAACTCCACCGTCCGCAATGACAGGGATGCCAAACTTGTTGGCAAACTCGGCCACAGCGTACACGGCTGTCGCCTGGGGCCGTCCGACAGCCATGACTTCCTGCGTGATACAAATCGACCCGCTACCCATGCCGACACGGAGACCGTCTGCGCCAGCGGCGATGAGGCTGGCAGCTTGCTCGCGCGTGACGACGTTGCCCGCAATCACCTCGAGTTTGGGGAACGTCTCCTTGATCCAGTGAATCATGTCGACCTGGAAAACCGAGTTGCCTTGCGACGAATCGAGCACGACAATATCGAGGCCTGCCTCGACGAGCAATTGAAGACGCTCCCTGTCGTTGGGTCGTGTGCCGACCGCAGCAGCGGCATAAAGTTGCTTGCTCTCAAGGTTCTTGCTCGCGAGGGGGTAGTTTTGATTCTTCAATAGATCAGAACGAGCGAGAAGGGAGGTGAGTCGGCCTTGGTCGTCCACGATGGGGAGTTTCCCCTTCTTGGAGGAGCGCAGGATGATATTGGCTTCGTTGAGCGTGACCCCTTGTGGCGCGGTGACGAGAGTGGTGGTCATAACTTCGTGAAGAGGCGTGGATGGAGATTCAAACTGGACATCGCGCGAGGTAACGATACCGACGAGTTTTCCTCCAAGGGATCCAGTATCTGAATGGGAGAAAAACAAATGTCAGGGGCTGTAACAGAAAATTGGAGATATCAGAATCACGGTCAAATTCCGCAGATCACAGACTGAATCCGTTACTCGGAAGAACGAAGATTATAATAAACAATGTATACATCACATATCGAAGCCGAACAGAAACCAAACATACCGGTGATGGGAATTCCACAGAACCCAAGACGAGCCTTGATGTCCAACACATCAGCAACGGTATGGTTAGGAGAAAATACGACGGGATCGGTGATGAAGCCGTTTTCGTGCCTCTTTACAGCGCGGACCATGGCTGCCTGCGAGGGTGCGGACTGGTTATGATGAATGACACCGATACCGCCCAAGAGGGCAAGACTGATGGCCATCTCCGTTTCGGTGACGGTATCCATGGGACTACTCAAAAAAGGTGTCTTCAAGGCGACGTTGCGGGTAATCTTGGTCTCTGTGATGACATCGGACGCTGGAAAGTCGATCTTTCCTGGGAGCATCAAGAAATCATTATAGGTAAGCCCCCCATGGACCTGAGAATCTATGAGCTCCTGGACGGAGAGCCCATCTGATCTGGAGTACGTCTGCAGGTGAGCGAGGGCTTCAGAAGGGTCAAGAAATTCTTTGGATGGGGCGGGCATTTTAGCCAGCTGGAATGGAAAATTGCAGGGACATTATATATGTCAAGTTTAATCTCCGATTCAATTTAACCGACGACATGACAAGGACATGATCCAGCCATGGTGGGGGTATGGCGGTGGTTTACACCATTGCTGAGCGTGTTATCAGCACGTTCGAGAACGTGGGTGATACCTGCGTGAGTGAGGGAAAGGCCAATCTGAATAGGGGAAGAGAATGTGCTTGAATTACAAGTACAAGTCCAAGAGGTACGACAGGAGATAACGAGGATGCTAGGTCATATCTAAATCCGTGAATCTGCATAGTGTGGGAAGGCAGGCTTGATTGCGCGGAGAGGGCGAAAAGCGACGGGGGTCGGCGGGTCCCGAAAGAGAAGAGTTCGATGAAGGGGAGAAGCCTGGACCTTCGGAGCGTATGCAGAGTCCTGATGGGAGGAGTAGAAGCACCGGATAACGTCCGAGCTCTTCACCAGACTTGTGGTTTGCTATCCACACAGAGCATGCTCGGTATCGACAATGCTGCCGAAATGTCGAACATTTGCCGAGTCTGATAAGACAGTCAGCCTCCTAGTCGTGTGGCTCGTGTCAGCCCCCCAACGAGTGGTATAAAGCATTTGGTAGCCTCGTCTAGTTTCTGTTCAAAGACTAGTTGCCTTGCAAGCCATCGCCATTCGTCTGTCGTCAAAGACCAGTACCATGAGCACCAGCCCCAAGAAACGACCGTCTACAGGGATCATCGCACCCGTCGGACACACGCTGGGCAACAAGTTCCTCTCCTTTGCGAAATCGCGTCTCCCAGTGCCCAACAAACCCAGGACACGCACCCACCGCCGTGCCTTCCTCGCCGTCGCACCCGTCCCATTCGCGCCACTCGTCGATACACATGCGTTCCCGCCACCACCTCCCTACTCTGCACATCCAGACGACTCTGGCGAGTTCCTTCCCGTCCCACACAACACCCCCGAAGAGTCCGCGCCGATGGTGGCAGAGCATAGTCTCGTTCTGAACGCCTCGACAGGTAGCTACGCCCGACCCGTCGGTCTCGGTCTCGAAGGTGTCGAAAAAGGCGACGGGGGACGGTTCGACGGCCTCGGTCGGCTCAGCGGGGGATTCAAAGCTTCTCTTGGGACGAGCGACGGGCTCCGCGAACAGGTCCGCCGGATGCTCATTGAACACTCGCAGCGGCGACGTACACGGGCGAGCGAACAGCCCACGAAGCGGCACGACGTGTTCTATGCGTCCGTCGAGGTGCAGGCGTGCGACAGGGTGACGAGCAGTGTGCCCGCACGGACGGTGAAGATCCGGATTCGCAGAAAGAGTGCGGCGTCGCCGACACCCGGACCACGGAAATGGGAGGGTGTGAGACGGGGTACGATATCGTCTGAGCTGAAGCGGGCAGCGTCGATGGAGCGTCGGGCGTCGCTGGAGACGACGAACACGACATGGCGGGTGTAGATACAAACACGGGTAAATAATGTACGAATTTAGGTTTTTATGATTTCTGGTCACTCTGGCAACTGAGCGATGGCCGCACCACGACGCCAGGAAAACAAATAAAAAAACATTCCATTCCATGTCGACTTGCAAAGGTATGTACAACTTGACTTGCTAGTGAATTCCTTGTCAAACACAGCCAGACCCTTCCCACCCATTCCCCTCACCCGGATCCTCGTTTATACCACCTCCCGTCCCTGGTCCACACGAGTTCGCCATTCGCCGCTCATCCCTCCCTCGCAAAATGTCCAAAAAGGACGTCGACGACGCCGGGCCCGACGTGCGCAGGTCCACCACCTGCAACGGCAACACCACACCCACGCCCACCACCACCACCACCACCAACGGCGTCGCGCTGAGTAGTGGCCCCAACTCCCCCAACGGCGCGGTAAGTCACACACGTGCCCCTGCTCCTCTGAGCTTCCTTCGCTCGTTCGTCCCTCGCTTTATCGTCTCCATACTGAACATGCCACGCTCCCTCTGGCGCGTACTCCCCTTCCAGGATCCTTCCGCTCCCGATCCCTCTGCTGCGCCACCGCCGCCGACTCCGACCCAGCCCGCCCGCGATCCGCCAGACGCGCACCCCCGTCACCATGCACACGACCCAACCTCTGCCCCCGATCCCCAGCTCTCTCTCCCACCCAGCTCATATCACACACAACACAGACTCAGCACCCAGTCTGTGACCTCCCTCACCTCCTCCCGCCCTGCGCCCCCATCCCCCGCTGTCTCACGTCGCGCATCCGGTCTCTCGCGGACGCCATCACGGCCCGTATCAGATATGAGCAGCAGCGCATCCTCTCGCCCCGTCTCAAGTGCCCAATATTCACGCCCCGTATCTGGTGCTGCCTCTCGCCCCGCTTCTGGAACGGTCCAACCCACCACACCAACGGAAACGATGGTGACTACCCCGACTGCAACCACCCCCAGCTTCCTCCGCCATCCCCACGATCGACTCCCCAACCTCGTACCCACGATTCCCACTTCCGACCTCCACCTTGACCCCACCGCAGCCCAGTCAACGCCGACCCCCACACATACCACAATGACAACGACGATGGCCCCCGCGTTGATCCAGATCCGAGATTACGGATTCGCGCCGACCGATCCGCGGTTCACAGGTCAGGGTCCACACGTCCCACGTGCGAATCGCCCCGCAGTCCTCGCACGCCGTCTTGCCTCGTCTTCTACAGCCACACCCACTTCCTCGAGCGAGGGCGACAACGACAACGACTACGAGGATGTTGACGAAGAAGGGGAGGGGGAGAGGATGGACGTAGACGAGGTGCAGAGAATGTGGGAAGAGGTGGTCGACGACGGGGCGAACGGATGGAGCGGGTTCAAGTGGGGCTTTGGCCGGGCATGGGGCTTCGGAAGAACGAGCGACGATGCGAGCGGTCTGGGTGCCACTTCGTCTGACGCTGGGTTCCCGAGCCGCGGTGACTTGGATCGCAATTTCGGCGGCGAGGACGAATATGAAGATATGGAAATCGACGATGAAAACGAGGCGTTTTCAGACGAGGAGGGTGAAGGTGATATCGAGGGCGAACCACCGTTGTTCCCCGGGCTTTATCGTGCCTTGTACGCCTTTGAGCCCGAAGGCACGGCAGAGATGAAACTGGACGAGGACCAACTCGTACGGGTGATCGGGAGAGGAGGTGGGGTCGGCTGGGCGGTCGTAGTCAAGGACGGACTGAAGGACGTGGGTGTACATGCGCTCGTGCCGGAGAGCTATTTGGAGCAGGTGCGGTTAGATGGCGAGGAGGAAGATGCTTGAAGACTCGAGATTTGAGTGGACTTTTTTTTTTTTTTGACTTTTTCGCTGTTGTCTATTTGAAAGGGTGATATAGTGCATATTCGACAACGCTGCGCTGGCGCCTCGTTTTTTTTTTTTTGCTCTATGGCCCTGTTTAATGGATGTTGGGGGAGGTGTAAGAGATTCCTTAGCAGACATCGTTGTTACCCTGCTTTTATCACTCTGTTGTATGTTGTTCACTATCTACCCGCATCGATGTTTCGTTCTTGCATACGTCCTCTTGGTTTTCCCTCGTTCGCTGCCGCTTTGAGCTACAAACCCGAAAAACATTCCCGCGATTTGTTTATCGTCGAACTGGAAACTGTTTCTGCGCAACAAGCTATAACGCCACGTCTATTCTAGCTGGAAGGTCTGTATCCAAAAAGTTCGACGACAACAGCTTCTACCGCCTTTCTCTAGTTGGCAGTGGCAGGCTTGAAATACTCTGGAAGGATATACGACAGCTTCACAACGTCCTCTTCCTTCCGATCGACGCTCCTAGGCATGATGGAGAACGCCATACTGCCCTGTTCCTCGCTCAACAGGTCGCCTTGTGCCGCAGCGGCATGCAAGTCTTGGAGAATGTGCGCAGCGACGTGGCGCGAGGTGTTTGCGTTCGCTTGGAGCGTCAGGAATACCTGGGAGGCGGTGACGACTTCCGAGTGTGGGCGCCACGAATCGTAGTCGGTCGCCGTCGCGATCAACGCATACCTGCTCCCCCCAAAAAAAATCGAAAAACCCGTTCATATCTCACGATCGACCGGACCAAAAAAGAGAGGGAGGGAGAGAGAGACGTACCCAAGCTCTGCCTCGCGCGCCAACTTGGCCTCCGGCAACACGCTCATGTTGATCAAGTCCCCTCCCCACGCACGATACATCACGCTCTCCGCACGCGTCGAGAACTGCGGGCCTTCCATACACACGATACACTTGTCCCGATGCAACACCACCCCCGCTCCGGTGCGCCCCTCCTCCCCCTCCGCCAACGCCCGCTCCACCGCACCCTCGAGCCACCTCACCAACCGCACACTCACCGGCTCCCCAAACGCAGCATGCGCAACGACACTCGTCCCCTCAAAAAAACTCGCCGGACGGATCCCCTTGGTCCTGTCGATGATCTGCGTGGGGAGGGCAAAGTGCCCCGGGGCGATGTCTTCGCGGAGGGAACCGACGGCGCTGAATGCGAGGACGGCGCGTACGCCGAGGTGTTTGAGGGCGGCGATGTTGGCGCGGGAGGGGACGGCGGAGGGGGGGATGTTGTGGTGTTTGCCGTGGCGGGCGATGAAGGCGACGTGTGTGCCTGAGGGGAGGGCGCAGATGGTGATGGGGGAGGAGGGGTATCCCCAGGGCTGTTGGATGTTTTGAGTCGGGTTGACGAGAGGAAATGCGGGTGGGGCAGGGACGTACCGTTTCCGGGTTCACTGTTTTTCTACGGGGAAAAAGTAATGCGAAACGAAAGAGGGATCGTTGGAAAGGGGATTCGAGATGGGTATGAAATCAAGATCGACTTACACGGTGGTGAGGTTGTCGAGATGGTATAGACCGCTTCCACCGATCACCCCGATCAGCACTACAAAACGTCTTGTTAGGGTTCGGAGCAGGCGCCGAGCGAAGTCTACCCACCGTTCTCGGACGCCATGGGTCAGTCAATGGATAGATCCTGGGTGCTTTCTAAAGGTATTCCTTGGTTGATGTGGTTGATGATCAGATATGGCACAAAAAAAAATCTCGTGGCACTGATAAGATAAGCATGAAACAAAAACACGTAACCTAACGCATGTCGCCATGCACTCCGTCTCAGAAAATCACGCATCGAAAACACTGACTTGCGGGGGTGCCCAGAGGGCCGCAGTGGAATTTCTCTTCTAGGTATCCTCCCCACGGCATCACTGAGTCAAGGATACGGTCCGGTGAATAATGAAACATCGGCTTACATGATCAGTGCGCCGCAGCCGCGTCTTGATTACATAAGCTCCTATGACGTGGAGACCGTAGACAAAGTTAGCACCTTCATGTAACATCGCAAAGTGTCAATAATTCAGAGGCAAGTCTCGTCAAATCCAGCGCAAGCCAGTCAGACAATGTAGGCTCTTTTCTGGGCATCATAGTCCTCTCATCAAAGAACATTTACTCACCGTGCCCTCCGAGCCTTGTAGACACTTTGAAGTAGGGCTCACTGGCATAATGATCATTTGTCTAGTTTGCTCTCGTTCAATTTATACCTCCCGGATGGACGGTGCCGTATCTTGACCGAACCTCCCCGGAGAGATCTGACTCAGAGGTATGTCACATTCGCGTCGGAAAGATATCATACCGAGTCATGTCCCGGCCGAAGATGAGTAAGTAATACAAGCTGTGATGATCGTCGTATTCTATTCCCGGACTGTGACTTGGAGTCCGGCGAACTTTCTCTGCACCGAGCCCATCTTTTTTTTTTTTTCACCTAAACCTCCCATACCCTTTTTTTTTTTTTGAATCGAATTTGTGTCCTGTTGGGGTATCTAATTACCCCATGTAGGACATTAACGTATAAACGGAGGCACCAATGCCCCCGCCGCATCACCGATCTCGTGAATGCCCCGGGAGGTGAGTGTAGTTCCCGCCGGCTGGTTTTAGATACGCGGATCCTCTAATCAGCGGCAACCATGGTATGGTGGTCGCTGGCGTGTGTGTGGCTACCCCCTCATTTGTGTATGCCTGCTCATGCCTTCTTGCGCAATCTCACCCACGATTGACAGTGAACCTACATGTACCTTGTGTGTAGTGCAACAAGGACAGCACTAGTATTGATGTCATTTATCTGACTCGCACACAGTTAGCACTGCATTCAGACAGTACTAGATGACCATATTTGATTTGAACTTGGTATGTACAATGTTGGCATGTAGGATACGGAGCGGGAAGTATAATTAGAAGAGAAACTCTGAATCATGCTGGAATCTCTGTACATGTCACGAAAACCATGACCAAGTCACTGGCAATATATAATACACACCTTCGACGATATTCACCACCCTCGTCGCTTCGCGCCAATTAATCTTAGGCAAGGTACGGTCGGACACGCAAAGGTATCTTACATCCCACCTCACCCGCAATCCTTGGTCGTGGAAGCACACCTTTCCCCATTTCGATCTTGGAATCGCCATCACACAGCTCAAAGACAAAGTTCTTAATGAGCACCGTCAACACCACCTGCAAAGAAATGCCACGAGAGTCGATGACTACCACATCTAGTACCGCACCCACACACCTTGAACTCCGTCAGTACAAAGTTCTTCCCTAAACATATCCTCGGCCCATCTGAAAATGTGAGCAAGTGGCGATGTCCCTGGATTTTTTTGGCCTTGGCAGGTATCCCATTCTGGCCGTGCACGTCCTCAAGCCATCGACTTGGCCGGAACATTTTCGCGTCCTCACCCCAAATCGCGGCGGAGCAATTTATGCATTCCATCGAGATCGTGACGAGGGTCCCTTTTGCAATGGTCAGACTGTCAACCAGCTCGCCGGATTGCGTGCGGATAGGTTCGGAGAGCGGGATCACATCATTTTCGATGGCCTGTGCAGGTGACAGTAGATGAACGGCCGGAGGATAGATGATGATGAGGCTGGGTGGAATGGAAAGGGTGAATGGGGACGTACGACACGTGTAAATTCGGTAACAGGTGGGTGGACACGGAGGATCTCGCGGACGACGCCGTCCAGATAGGGAAGACCATTTGTCAGTTGATCGTACGTCGGGTCTGCGCCATGCTCGAGAAGCTCGTCTCGCAGCTTTGTCTGCATGTCAGGGTTCCGCGAGAGCTCTAGCAGGGCCCACTAGGAAAGTGATCAGTCGATGCATGCAAAATGCACGGGTGGGATTTACAGTTAAGCTGACTAGTGTAGAGATATGTACGAGTCAGGACGCGTTTAAAAATATACAGCGAAGACACGTACTAGAAGTCGTTTCATACCCAGCCAGGAGTAACTGTTTCATCTATAAAAGCAACGTCTACGACGAACCTCAAGGATGCGTGCAACGAGATTGGTTTACCTGGGCCATGACTTCATCTTTCGTCAAATGGATCTCCGAATCGCCATTCGCTCCCTTGACTATTTTTCGAGTCAAACAGGTCAGTGATGCATGCAAAGGAACAGTTAGCATAGATCACGTACTGAGGAACCCAATAATAGACCTCTCTTCTTTGCCTCCGGCTGCACCGATCTCCAACTCTTTCTGTGTTCGAGCCAGCAACACATTGGAGATCTCCTCCATTGCGACGTTGAGCTTGCTGACAAGGGTCATGCGTGACGTAGGTACCCACACGAGGAACGGGAAGACCTCTTTCAATTGAAGAAGCACGTTTTCGAGGGCCGTGGAGCGTCGGGACGCACTGAACGTGTCGAGGACCTCGATGACGGATGCGTGCTTGCCTTCAAGCGCGCCAAAATTGTGAGAGAAACCTGCGAGACCAATGGTATCGAGTCTGCCACAGTAATTGTAGATGTATCACAAGAAAAGGGTGCGGATAAACATACGATATGTGGTTCATCCTTCAACATCAGCGAGTCAGAGATTTGCTATGAAGGCACGAAAGGCCGTTTCACAAAACGCACCAGTTTTGGACCTCGACGATAGCGCTATCCCCACCGCTCGACTCAATCAGAATGTCCCAAGCTGCTTTCGCCTGTAAGCGAGTTGACATTCACATCAGACTGGAGCCAGTATCCATGGGGTAGTAATCTGACCTTGTATGCTGAGTCGTAGAAAATCGATGTCAACTCCCGAATGGCAGCGATGCTAAAGGCAGGCGTCAAAGATTTGCGTTGTCTGGCGGAATTGATCAGTGTTTCCTCCTGGGAACGCGTGAAATGATGAATATACCTCTTATGATCCTCTCCATGGGCCCATGATAGACCTTTCCCAAACTCGATTGAAGCATCAGCACACTGTACAACACAAGGGTCGTCATAAACCACATACGTATTTTGCGATTCCTTCTTTGATGAGTGGGGTCTGAATATATGTCCACGATTCTTTGGAATAGAAATGTGCGATCGCCTGGGTATCACACAAGACAATCCTCCTATTACCCAACGTCGATGGGACCGTGTATACTGAACCATATTCTTGGGCCCAGGCTTCGTATACGGCACCCGAGTCCTCGACATCGAGGATGCGCTTGCCGGCACCGTAGAGGAAGCTCTCACTGGGTGGTCCTCGAAGTTGGGTGCTGCGGAGTTCCTCACGAGATGTGCGGAGCCATAGACGAAGGGTCCAGATCGTTGCGCAAGCGACGGCTACATCGAGCGCGTACCGCTGATGGGAATGAAGGTATGTCAGGACGGTGTCCAAGCCCTGCGAAGCCGTCCGACTCGTGGATAATACTATGTCGAACGACATAGTGGATGATAGTAGGCCGGTGGAAAGCAGGCGTGACGTGTCGACTGTTCAAAACATCCCGCACTTTTTATATCCCTTCCGTGCCTGGGTCTTCTGGAGGCTGAAACGATGACCCTCACAGCATGTCATTGAGCAACGAACGGAGCAGCGACTGTAAAAATCTAACACCAGGTCGTCCACGTCAACATGTCCCATATCGGCCGGCGCCGCACAGAGTGGCTCCAAGGACCACTAGGACCTACCAGTTTACGAGGTGGGAATATTCCCCTAAGATCCGGGGGAGAGTATCGTCCTTGCTGGGGGGGATCAGTGCATGCATGTTCCTACCCCGGGATCATCGCAAGAAAAGCATGTGGACGCACGAGTCGAATTGACGGGTTCACAGGACGACAACCCGGAGATCCGAGGGGGCGGGTATACGCGGTCCAAGCATGACTCATGCCAAGTACGCGTCTTCGAAGAAGGAACGAAACGAAGTCGAGAACCTGGAAAAAGAAAGCGACTCTGCACACCAGGATCTCAAGATTTTGAGGCTATCGAGAGGGAAAGGGATCGCAAAGACGAATTTTCCTGGTCCAGGTCCAGACCGATATTATAGTCCTGTAAAACATCGCCTTGTACAACTAGCCTTTGAGCAGACAAAGAATCCTACTATTACCCCCGAACCGGCAACTGTGGCACCACCTTTCGGCGGTTACGAATTGTCACAGATTGTCACTGCACTGGATTCAAACTCCAGCATCAGGGATACATGTGGGCTGTAAGGAACACGACAGGGTGAAATCCGATGTATGGTGGTTTGATGAATTTGGAACAAATGCGTCGTTTGTCGAGACAGAAGGCTGTGGCAGCGCCAGCGCTGCTGGCTCTCCTGATGAGGGCCTAGCCAGTGTTTTCTCAGACCACCAAAAGGTCCGCTAAACCGTGGCTCGCTCGCTCAACAGGGATGTTCTGCAAGGTGGCGGCCCTTGATCGCCTCATGAGTTCTACAATAGTGTCATCCATTAGCAGCGAGAGGGCACCGACGAGAGCGACGAGGTCATCCTTTCGTTTGTAGGATGTGAGAGGGCAGTCGAAAATACTACTTGTGATCTCCTGGTTGGCCATCGACATGTATGCGCAGTGTTTTGATGACCTTGTAAGCCCCATCAGTGAGGTCCTTGCCAACAAGCTCCATCCGGGTCTCATATTCAGACCCTTGGTAGAAACTCGCTGTCCCCTACGGCCCCCCATCGCGAGCGAGCGCACCGTTCGATGCATGATTGTGTTGGATGATCGATGAACGCGTCTGTGACATGTTGATCATATTTGAAACTTCGCTTCGGCAACGTACACTCGGCGAGTCAGCTCGACGAACGTCAACTTCACCATTAAAGTTTTTTTTTTTTTTTTTTTTTTTTTTTTTTCGTTCAAATTCACAGACGTAGGCATAGCACGAGAAAAATAAAATGGTGAAAATGAATGTTGTGTTTTTACGTAGTGGAGTGTCGAAAAGTGGGTTATAAGTGCCAGGGGCATTCCGAAGGGGAGAGGTTTCGTGAAAAATTATGTTTCAACGTCCGTGGGAATTGGGGTTGCGAACCCTCCGACGATCTTTCGCTCCCAACATCACAAACGTGCTGTCCAACTTGATGAAACCAATTCACCATCGTCTTTTTCTTGCCCCTCCCGGAAATGGCTTCTATTCCCTGTTCTGATGCTGTGCACGCGGTAGTGGGGGTCGTTTCGGATAGAACAATGCATGATCGGATTGCACTCCAAAGCTGAACCCAACAGTATCATTTGTTTGATTCCACTTTTCCCGCACTCGTTCATATCAGACAGTTGAGGCTAAGTTACTATTCTGTACAATAGAACAAACATGATACTGATGACTGCTGTATGTGGACATGTAACTTAGGTACTGTGCAATAAACTTGTTCATATCAGCTGGTTGGGGATTGACGGGTAGTCTAGTGTTAACACTCTGAGGCAGCATACAGTCGCACACGCAAAGGTAGCTTGCATCCCACCTCACCTGCAATCTTGGGTCGTGGAAACACACCCCTACCAATTTCAACCTTGGAATCAACACCATCACGCATCTCAAAGACAAAGTTCTTGACGAGTACCGATAGCACAGCCTGCCAGGGGGCACTGTCACAATCAGTGGCCACCACATACAACATCTACATACCTTGAGGTCCGTCACCGCAAAGTTTTTTCCCAGACACATCCTCGGACCGTCAACGAACGTGAGCAAATGTCGATGTCCCTGAATTTCCTTGGCCTTGGCAGGTATCCCATCCTGACCGTGCGCGTCCTCGAGCCATCGACTCGGTCGAAAGACTTTAGCATCCTCCCCCCAGATCGCGACAGAGCGGTTCACGGATTCCATCGAGACGGCAACGAGTGTGCCTTTGGCAATCGCCAGGCTATCGACCAGCTCCCCCGATTTACTGCGGACTGGTTCGGAGAGCGGGATGATGTCATCTTCGATGGCCTTTCCGTTATCGCACCAGAGTTCATCGTTAATCATCAACCACCGATAACGAAGTGTACAGCATACAGGATAGATAGTGAGTGTGGTGTTGAGAGAGACTAATGGGAACGTACCACGCGCGTAATCTCGACGACAGGTGGGTGGATCCGGAGGATCTCGTGGACGACAGCATCGAGATAGGGAAGACCGTTGGTGATCTGTTCGTACGTCGGGTCGGCACCATGCTCAAGAAGCTCGTTTCGCAGCTTTGTCTGAACATCCGGGTTCCGTGATAACTCGAGCAGTGCCCACTAACAGATAAAATGGGTGAATCGAAGCATGGAGAACGCATGGGTACAATTCACCGTCAAGCTGACTAAAAGCGAAGATATTAATGAGCCAGGTCTCGTTCAAGAAGATAGAGAGTAAGAAACCACGAACTAGAAGTCGTTTCATACCCCGCCAGGAGCAACAATTTCATCTACCAGAATGGCATGTTCGACCGGCCGGCTCATGCGATGAGGTGTATTTACCTGAGCAATAACTTCTTCCTTTGTCAAGTGGAACTCCGAATCGCCGTGCGTCCCCTTGACTGTTTTTCGATTTCAACATGTCAGGTGTACATCCTATGGAACATTCGGAATTGACCACGTACTGAGCAGTCCAACTATAGACCTCTCTTCTTTTCCGCCAACTACACCCATCTCCAACTCTTTCTGTGTTCGGGCCAGCAACACATTTGAGATTTCTTCCATTGCGGCGTTGAGCTTCTGGACGAGCCTTGTGCGTGACGTAGGTACTCGCGTGAGAAAAGGGAAGGCCTGCGCCAAGAGAAGAAGGCCCTTATTGAGGGCTGTGGAGCGACCGGGGGATGCGCTAAATGTGTCCAACACCTCGGTGACAGGTGCATGCTTGCCTTCAAGCGCGCCAAAGTTGTGAGAGAAACATGCGAGACCGATGGTATCGAGTCTGTCACAGTAATTATAGATGTATCACAAGAAGGTACGGAGCAACTTACGATATGTGATTCATCCTTCAACAGCGGCAAGTCAGATATTGTTTATTATTACATGTAAAACCGTTTCATGAAACGCACCAGTTTTGGACCTCGATGATAGCGTTATCCTCACCATTCGACTCGATCAGAACGTCCCAGGCTGCTTTTGCCTGTAAGCAAGATGACATTTACGTTATACAGGAGCCACTGTGCGTGGGGTGGTAATCTGACCTTGTATGCTGAGTCGTAGAAAATCGATGTCAACTGCCGAATGGCGGCGATGCCGAAGGCAGGCGTCAGAGACCTGCGTTGTCTGGAACAATCTGTCAATGTTTCCTCTTGGGAGCGCGTGAAATGATGGATATACCTCTTATGATCCTCTCCATGAGCCCATAACAGACCTTTCCCATACTTTATGCAGGTATCACCCCTACTGTACAATATCAGAGTCGTCATTAACCACGCACCAATTCTGCGAATGCTTTCTTGGTCACTGGGGTCTGGATATATGTCCACGTTTCTTTGGAATAAAAATGTGTGATCGCCTTGGGATCACACAACACGATCCTCTTACTCCCCAAGGTCGACGGGACTGCGTATACTGGTCCATATTCCTGCGCCCACGCTTCGTACAGGGCACCCGAGTTTTCGGCGCTGCGGATACGCTTGCCGACACCGTAGAGGAAACTCTCTCTGGGTGGTCCTCGGAGCTCTGTAGTGCGTAGTCGCTCACGAGATCTGCGGAGCCATCGAAGCAGGGTCCAGATCGCTGTGCAAGTGACGGCCGTATCAACCGCATACCACCGATAGGGACGAATGTGGGTCAAAAAGGTGTCCAGGATATCCGATGCCGTCCGAGACGAGGAGAATAATGCATCGAGCGACATAGCGGAGGAGTGTATGTATAATGTCAGTGAAAAGAGAAAGTCGGAGGCACGCCGTGTCGACCGTCCAAAACGCCGTTATACCTCCCGCATCCTTTATATCCCTTCCGGACCCAGCTCTTCTTCAAGCCGTCATTTCCCGTCTCATTGAGCAACGTCAAGACGGATTTGTTCGAATTCGACGGGAAAGTACGGAGAAGCGGCTGACACTTACCATTAATTAGGTTGCCCTTGTCAACATATCCTATATCAGTTGCGCCGTACAGAGTGACAATCAGGGCCACGAGATCAAGCTCGTTTAGGCAGTGTTTGAACCGTCACTGGCCAGCCATGTCACAGTGTCTCCATGGCCAGTGACTAGCCCGCGGAAAAGCCACCAACCATGAACATGGCAGTGGCGTTCCCACAATAATAGACGCTGAGGGTCTTATGGCAAGCCTTATCACGGCCGCTGCACTATATGCAGTACATCCTTCTTAACGTCATCAGTTTCCCCGTAGATATCCCTATCTAAACACTAATTGTACATTAAAAGTGATCCTAAAGAAATTCAATTACATAACTTTGTCCTCGGACTGCTATCTGAAAACGTGTTCCGAGTCCCGGCGAGTAACACATTCGAGATCTTGATATAGCGATATTAAGCTTCTGGATGAGCCTCGTGCATGACGTGGGTACCTGCGTGAGGAAAGGGAAGGTCTGCGCCAAGAGAAGAAGGCCTTTATTGAGGGCTGTGGAGCAACCGTGGAGCAACCAGGGGATGCGCTGAATGTGCCCAGGACTTCGGCGGGGGAATGTGTAACTAGATGTAAGGCCGATTTTCGGCAGAAATCTTGTTTAGTAAGAAACTTCCACGAGTGAATTTTTTGTCCCTTCACAGCCACTACCTCCCCAGTGACCTTGTAAACAAGGTAACAAGGTAATTGCCTTCGAGCGCGCAAAAATTGAGAGAGAAACATGTGCATGAGATCTCAACGTTGCCAAAAGTACCGTTTTCGTGGAACTCACCAGTTCTGAACGTCAAATTCGTCGTCAATGATGGTATCATCTAGACAACTCGACTCAATGAATCCATCCCACTGAGCACGGTACATTCGCAATTGAATTGGACAGCGAAAATCAACCATGGGACGAGAACTGTGTAGCAATCATGCTAAAGGCAGGAACCAATGACTTGCATCGCAAGGCCCATTCTGACCATTCTGAACTCATTCACACTTTTTACATAACAGACCTAAACTGCCCCCGACTTTTCCAGCAGGTGCACGATCGATGTTGTTTCCGGCACTCGGATTGGGCACTAAAAATGCACACGGGTACATCCCTTTGGAGTCCTGTGATTTCGATTCAATCCGATGCTGATGAGTCTGGCTAGGTCCATCACACTGCTTTCCGGCAGGCCTATGTCCCAGACATCGACGCATCATCCAGGATCACGACAGCTTGATACTAGTAACTCGAGGTAAGTTCACACCCCCTCCCGAACCATCATATGCCTATGCACTGATTGATTTCAGACTCCCGTCGTGGACAACGTGAAATGGACAGCACGCTGACCAGACAACCACATCCTATGCAAGTGCCAAGCTGTGTGAACCCCGAGTTTCTCTAAATCACAGGTACGAGCTGCGGAAGGATGGGGGACGTAGAACACTGCAGATGTGTATTAGCGACCAGGCACACATGGTAAGGGTTAAATTGCGAGCAAAAACCTTTGGGTTTTCAGCTCGTCAAACACCCCTTACCAAGGTCCTCGTCCAAGCCATTCATCTTTTACCTTACTTCTCCCTGTATCCATCACACTTTTACTATGCCGCCCCTCAAATCTGCATTGGAACTCGCACAAACGCACCCTGATCAGTTCCTAGCCGAGCAGGTCTTCCCGGGGCTCCTCATAGATGAGTTCAAATTCGGCCCAGGCAAGAGCGGAAACCTCGGTTCGAACATGATCTCGCAATACGTTACCGTTCCCGCGCAAACCAGGCCTGGCGGGTTGAAGCCAGTGCCAGGGGGGAACGAACTGGCGATTCACCTCAACTGTATCCTCAAACCTTCTGCCTTGCAGCACAACACCATCACTATCAGGGTGGAACAGTTCCACATCACAGCGCGCTCCATTGCTGTTCAGAAGAAGATCGATTCCCATGGTCCATCGGCCATCACAGCCGATAACAGTATCCACCTGAATGTTAACACAGGGTGGGGGCGCGCCGACAACCTGAAAGCTTTGGCTGCGGAGGTTGGGATCGATGAGCACCAGAAACTTCATTATGAAGTGAAAACGAAGCAGGGCTACAATAACGCATACATGCGGGGCTTGGTGAAGGAGTTTAGGGCAAAGGTGGAGCATCGCATTCACCAGTATCTTGGAGGAAATGTGGTGGTGAAGTGGGGGGGAGACAAGACTTTCCCTACGGCGTGATCATGGACGATGATATTCTTTGTTCACCCGAATTCACACGTCTTTTCGTTTCCGCTTATTGCCTCTGTTTTGCATACTGTTATTCCTCGCTCGTCTGACACGGTACTGGATACTCCATATGCTTTTCACTCTCTTGAATTAGGGTACTCACATAAGCGCCGGCGTTACTATGATTACATGCGAGATGGAAGATGTTACATATGCAATAATAGTCGTTGTTCAAGTTCTTAACAACCAAGCGTTGAGTCTGTCACAGGCCGTCTCGGAGTGGCTGAAATGTCGCGCCGGCCTTGCCATCCTCCCAGGTGTACTACGGGATACTTGCGAGAAAAAGATGCTGGTTTCCGCAGCCTGGATCCTGGACCACCGACAGGACCTGCTCGTCTCACCTGCCTGGAGGAGTCAAACATCAGCGGAATGCGTTCATGATCCACAGCCTTGGTTTCGTCAAGGGTCCTCGCGTACCATTTCAAGCCGAGAATTTGGCGACCATGAGCTGTGCCAGGAGTAAGCCAGTAGTACTACGATCTGGGTGTGATGTCACGCGTCACGGAACATCGGACGAGCGTACGTAAGCGGCACTCTTTTCTTACCGCTACCGTAGTACCCGCTCGTCCGGCTTCGCTCCCTCTCGCCTTTCGTCGTCGCACCCGCCCACCACCCCAGACCTCAACCGGTGCCTCGCAGCACTTTCCCCCTGGGACCCCTCGCGTGCCAGCGCGCTTTTCTGCAGCAAACCAATCAGCGAGGCGGACCCACCGCCCTCGCAGTTCACACATTTACTGCAAATTTCCGCTGCCTGTGGGGCTGAAGAGCACTCCGTGCTCCTGCCCATTCCCCACCCTTACTCTTCATACTGCATAACACACCCCGTAGCTTTCCTTCCCACCCTCCCTTCTTGTATTGCTCTGTACCTAGTCACCCAGCATACATGATCAGACACTCTCTTCGTCCTCCCGTTCTCACGAAGCGCCGTCCAAAGAGTGCTGTCACTGTCCGACTCGTCCGCTCGCTTCCTCATCCTTCCCAGTCCCGCCTTTGGCACGCACCCCGGAAGCACTAGTCAGTGACCAGACAACCACATCCTAGGCAAGTGCTAAACTGTGTGAACCCTGAGTTTCTCTAGATTACAAGCATGAGCTGCGGAAAGATTGAAGACTTACTTGGACAAAATAGAATGCAGGCCGCTCCAGAGCGCAAGGATTGAGGACTTGCTTGAACATCGGACAAAACAGAATCCCGGCCGCTCTAGATTGCTCTAGAGCGGCCTGGAGCGCTCCAGATTCTGTTTTGTCCGACATTTAGACCCGTCTCAAATACTAGTAACCGCGTTGTGTCACAGGCACGAGCTGCGGAAGTGTGGGGAAGGTAGGACGTTAAATATCGCTGACTGCGAGCAAAATCCTCCAGCTCCTCCTTCCCAAGGTCTTCGTCCAAGCTATTCGTCTTGTCACCCCACTTAACCCCACACCCACCACACTTTCACTATGTCCGACCCCCATTCTGCATCGGATCTCGCTGCAAAGCACCCTGATCAATTCCTAGTGAAGCAGGTCTTCCCAGACCTCCTCGTAGACGAGTTCAAATTCGGCCCAGGACAGAGCGGAAACCTCGGTTCGAACATGATCTCGCAATACGTCACCGTGCCCGCGCAAACTAGGCCTGGCGGGTTGAAGCCCGTGCCAGGAGGGAACGAGCTGGCGATTCACCTCAACTGTGTTGTCACGGCTTCCGCCTTGCAGCACAACACCATCACTATCAAGGTGGAACAGTTCCACGTCACAGCGCGCTCCATCGCGACCCAGAAGAAGATTGATGCCCATGGTCCATCGTCCATTACAGCCGATAACAGTATCCACCTGAATATCAACACAGGGTGGGGGCGCGCCGACAACCTGAAGGCTTTGGCTGAGGAGGTCGGAATTGATGAGGAACAGAAGCTTCACTATGAGGTAAAAACAAAGCAGGGCTACAATAACGCATATATGCGGGGCTTGGTGAAGGAATTTAGGGCAAAGGTGGAGCAGCGCATTCACCAGTATCTTGGAGGGAAAGTGGTGGTGAAGTGGGAGGGAGACAAGACTTTCCCTACGGCGTGATCATGGACGATGATATTCTTTGTTCACCCGAATTCAAACGTCTTTTCCTTTCCGCTTATTGTCTCCTGTATTATCTTGCTTGCGTCGAGCTCCTCGGGTACCAATATTTCAATGTAAACGAGTAATGGCGATCTCTTCAGTGGGTGGTGATGTCACGCGTCACGGAACATCGATCGATCGATATGGAAGCAGAGCCTTTGCTTTACTTTGTGCCACCAGAATCCACCCGTGTCCATCGCTGGCCATACACTTTGCAAAACGCGCGCAGGAACGAGGGTGTCAGCAGTTTTGACACGACGGTCTTGCCTATGCAGCATGTATCCATCCAGCCCGTACATGCTGCATTGTCAGGGCGATCGTGACTGCAGAGACTCGATCGATCGATCGAGTCACCGATCACGCTCGTACCATGGCTTTATAACTGGCAATCATAGTCATCTCGTTGTCGAAGATGCCCACACAGGTACTGTGGACGTGACAACGAAAGCAGAGTACATCGATGCTGCTCTATCAAATCAAGTACGTCGCTGTTCGGTCTATAAAAATCTGATTCGTTTTTCTATACCACAGCTTTCCTTTGATGCAACGACGACAGAAAAAGGGAGGGGTATGGTGTTCAACAGGTTTCCTCGGAACGTCATCACGATACTGCACCTCCCCTTCTACCCTGCCCAACTCTGGGATTTGGTTGTGGAGAGTGCAGATAAAATGCCGAGGAAGGTTGAGAAATCTCTGACGAGATGAATCAGGGTGTAGGTCCAAAGGGAATACCACTCGTATCCGAGATTGAGGATTGTGTATCTATACCGCCAGCGGAGAATGGATATGGGATTCCACTATGCTCCACAATATTTGTTCCTGCGTTGAGCGAGATCCGCAGTCGTCTCACCCGTACTCCGTTCGACAATTGTCCCTTCTCGAACTGGAAATATCAGGATGAATCCAATACCCTGGACTTCTGCAAGTCATGCCAACGACAAGTATGCGAGGCATTCTGTTAATCCCGCGACGTCTGCTGCGATGCTGGGCCACACATACGCCGGTGTAAGGGATAGGATGCTTCTTTGGAAGACAGCGCAAATATGGATTTACTGCCCCTGAGTATCTGTCAAAGTTTGCTCGGGGAGTATCCGCATCACTCGATCCAAGCTTTACATACATCATATACATGAGAACAATCCGTCAGGAGGGTTAAATGTCTTCTGGTTTGTTAAGCAGTCTTCCTTCCATTCCACCCTCAACCATCAATACCTGGCCCGTGACATGACCAGAGACCACTGAAGATGATTGGACCACAATCTGAGTTGCGATATCGATGGGCATTGCAATCTTCTTGAGTGGCATCCTGTCGCTGCGTCAGTCCTTGGAACACCATGTGCATATATGATTGTATGTCGCTCACGTTGCCAAAGCGCTGTACCGTATGTCAGGGTTCGCGAGGGAAACTTCAGCCATGGGTGTATATACCCAGCCTGGCGCGACGGTATTGACTCTCCCTCGCGGCGCAATCTTCACGATTTCATTCTTGAGCGTCATCGTCAGGCCATACATCATCCCTGTATCAACCAGCAACACCCATCGGCGATCCAGCCCCAACCCCCACGAGCGCACGATAAGCAGGGTTGAAGAATCACGTTACAGTTGCTCGCACCGCTTTTTGTTACCGCATAGTCGGCGTGTCCCGCTTCGCCATACTTGCCAGCTGTGCTCCCGACGAGCACGATCCCTGCCTTGTCCTTTGCCTCGGACGACGCCTGCTTCAGATGTTTGAGGTACTCTCGACACACGAGAAAGGCGGACGTAAGGTTCGTCGTGAGAACGCGATTCCAGCGCGCGAGGGACATCTCTGCCACTGGCACATATTCCACGTCTCCAATCGCATGGTTGACGACAAGCACCTGGACTGGGCCGGCGTCGCTTCGGGAGAGGGTAGTAAAGAGATCGACGACGGCAGCTTCGTCGGCGAGATCTGCTTGGATGGTGTGGAGGGTGGGGTACGTCTGTAAGAGAGGGAGGAGTGTGTCACGTTGACTGTTGTAGTGTGCGGTGACCTTGGCACCAAGCGCTGGTACGCCAGGTTGATAGTGCATTCAGACTAGGATATTGAGTAGATGAATAAGGGCTCACAGCAGTATAGTTTGGCGGTCTCGAGACCGATGCCGCCGCTTGCGCCTGATCAAAGGTCAGTCGCGGCGTTGCTTGATGAAAGGGACATACCTGTGACGAGGACGTGCACGCCTTGCAGTCCCAGATCCATCGTATGTACAAGCTTGGAGGATCAGTCCAGGGAACGACATCAGAACGATTGCGGGTCACACTGTGAGCGGTCCGGGACGGATTTGCGGTGCAGGGGAACGACGGCCCGCAGTTCCATTGGCACAACTTTGAACCTCCACACTGAGAAAAGCACTGGCACGTGGGAGGCTCGACTGCCAGTGAAAGATTTACACGGGAAAACGTTGAGGCCCTGGATGCCAAACCACTTTCAAGTTCAACCTTCGCTGAAGGTCGGCAATCTATCCAGAATCGTCACTGTGGGCTGGTGACCGTAAGAGAGCGCACCGACAACCAGTCCTGAATCATACCACTGGTGCCCATGGGTCGTAGTCGTCTGCTGCTGGGAGAATGTGTCACCTTTGATGCACAGTTGTGCCATGCGAATGGATCTTCATCGCTACAGACGTATCATAGTAGAAGCAAGCGACCGACACACAGGTGCGCTGACGTAATTATATAATAGGTGTGTACTCAGGGGTTTGTCGACTTCCATGACTCTCAAGTCCACCACCACTCTACATTGACACCATAATAGATTCTAAGGATATCCATGTGGTCCATGCGACTCACCCTCTCACTCAAGATTTATTCCGTATGATGGCTACCCCTCGGGACCTCGTCAAGGCCAACAAAAGCACTTTCCAGGTTCAGTGCACCACCTGTTTCACGGCCCGCCCAAAGTTGAAAACGTGTCAAAGGGTAAGTATGCCATTCAATTTTCCTTGAAGAAGCCTCAGTTGCAGTGTTTCGCAGTGCAAGAGCATGTGGTACTGTTCGGAGGAATGCCAGGAGAGAGATTGGTATGCCAATGGCAGAAAAACAGTCTCTTCTCCTGAAAACTCACCACTCGTTAGGTCTCGTCACAAGACTTGGTGCACTCCAGCTGAGCATCCCAAGGGCATCAACTGTGCTGCCCTCGATTTCGACCTTAATAGCGACAAAAGAAAAAAGATCGGATTTAAATTCCCATTCATGATCTGTGTTGACATCGCTGTCGAGCCTTCTGACGTGTTTTCTCTTGTCAAACTCTTTCTCACTGACGACCCCATCCCCGAGAAAATGGAAGGGATGATTCAAGTCAATCGTTTTCACTCCCATATTCCGGGCCAATGGGATATGCACCTCTCACCAAGATGCGTGACATGCTGTGGTGCAGAGAGAGAGAGAAAGCTAATAGCGACCCTGCACATCGTAATGATCCCCTTGGACTTCTCGAATTCATCAACAACGACAGTGACTTTTCGATCACAATACCTCTCCCCATCTATGCTGGGCCCATGAAGTTGGCAAGGGAGAAGGAACCCTTTGTGATGTTTTTCGGACTCACTCGCTCAAGCTTCGAGAAGCCCATGACGGTTGCTTTGTGTATGGAGTGAGCAATGTCGATTTCCCTTTCTTTGTTTTCGTTAAATATATATCCATTAGGTTCATGAACACCCACATACGTTCAGATAAGGAGAATCAGCTGAAACTGTGCGCAGAGATGATGGAGACGGATAAGGCGATAGTACGAAGCGCGCGGGACAAGTCAGTCACCAAAGAAGTGGTTGTTCTCCTTAGGGAGAAAATGGCGAGGGAATCGATATATGCCAACCTGCCTTGGGGTTGATTCTATGTAAGATGTTCCGTCTAGTATATACTTTCATATTTGTGCGTGCTGATGTCACCATGTATTGTTCACTACCAATGTTTAGACGTTGGGTGAGCTGGGAAAAGCTGCAAATGAGGTACACCTCTGTATAATTCGAAAGTTCCCAACCACCCAGGGAAGGGTACTGTTGTTTTTCATTTAGCCACTACTTAAATCAAGATCCCAAACAACCTTTAACTGCAAGTGGATCTTCACCTTGCAACTCATCCTTGTTTCACAGTCCCGTTCCTTTCAGCATTATCCTGACTGTCTCTAAATCTCCCTTGACTACCAAGTAGCAGACCCTCTCGTCAAGCAAGACATGCAGGGTCTGGTGGCCAACTCTCACGTGGATCCCCTCAGCATCTTTCCGTATGTGGCTTTGCCTCTATGCTATATCCTGCCCAATGAAACCCCCCAGCTGGTGCTCGATTGCATTCTTCGGGTCCTTCGGAGACAGCAGATATATACTTCAAAGGACTCAGAGAGCTCCTGGGTATGCCCGGATGTGGTTAGCGCCGAAGAGCAAATGGCGAAGTTTTTGAACCTGGTGAATCTTGAGATACTACAATGGAGATTGTTTAGCTGATGGTGAGCATAGGTCATAGATGGCTCAAATGCTTATGCACAACCAGCACACCCCGTACCTGTGTGCTGGCGAACACATTCAAGTGCTGAAACCGAGAACAAGTGCAAACCCAATGTCATCCTCATGCTGTCTGTGTATGAAAATACAGTGACTCCAAAAAGTATTCCAATCCCTAACCTCAAACCAGGGCATGAAGCGCCCTGCAATCACTCATGGGAATTTCACTTAGCTTTGGTGGAGACAAATAATGTACAAACCCCTGGCTACAAATTATGTCACTGGGTCATGTGATCCAGGTCAGGGGCTATTGAGATACACCACTTTTAAGACAGCAACATTATTGGAACAGTTTTTGGACTTTGATAATAATATGGGTATTGGGTATATATTAGTACTTG
>JBBPRF010000414.1:0-24821 GCA_038092875.1 Lanmaoa pseudosensibilis | reverse complement strand
GCGAAGAAGAGCTGGGTGCTGCACGTACCTCAAGTATCGATCCAGCAAGGAAGAAACGACCGAGGGATGTACTTACATGGACGTGACGATCGCCGTCAAAGTGGTTCTCCATGACCCATCCTATGCGTTAATAAAAGTCAAGCAACAAGGACCAAGGTCATGCGAACCGTTGATCGACACTCAAAGTGGAATAGAAAGAAAGGCAGAATAACCGCCAAAAGCCGACGATTCAACGATCGAACAGTCAGAGCTGTAGATACCACATACCAGGACAAAGTAATGGGACAACGGTGAAGACAAGTTTCAAGATTGCTGTCAGGGATAAGATCCTCCATCAACCAAGTATTTTGGGGTCCCGCCCAGGGACCACATAGCATGAACACCGTCCGCCGAGTGCGGCAAGCATGCACTCACCGCGACTTGAATGTGGATTGGGTCCCAACTACGGCTGCAGTAACATATGTCCCTGGGCCTACAAGACTATAAACGACGCATCTGAATGATTCACAAGATGCATTTGTGTCGACCTGGAGCTCACGCTATGGACCCAACGAATCCCTATGACCGCGTCAGCGCTCCGCAGCGACGTTCCGGAGAACAAAGGCTTACCCCAGTACACCGAGGCAAAGAATTTTCCAATGTGTGACATGGTAAAAGACCACGAAAGAGTCTTCTCGCGGGTCGCCCGAATAGAGTTACCCTGAGGATGCAGATACCCGCAATCTGTCATGACGAGACGCCTGGGTCGTATGTACCTTCTTTTTGGAGTCGACCTGCGACCACATGTCCATAAAGCCACTTGCGCGTCCATGGCAGAGCGGGTAAGGCACCCAGACATGTGACACCTTGGCAATACGGCGGAACACGGACCGCCTTTGGCCAGGGTCAAAAACACTTCTGGACAGTGTGCAGAATCTGACGCACTGCCAAGAGGGTCATCTGTAACGGGGCGTAAATCCCCAGCGCACGCATGAACGGGTTTATGGCTTGCGCGCCTGGGTTTCTTCTCATCATCACGGAAGTCGGGAGAGTGGAACCAGGAACAGAGTTGACGTGAGGAAGACGTAGGGAATCGAGGGAGTGGCTATCTCACGCCGGTTTAGAAATTGGCAACGAAAGTTTACTGGCGCCCTGACCCCGAGAAACGAAGGATTAAAGAGGAAACTCACCTTCCAGTTTCTGCTGACCAGCTTTCAAGTAATACTCCACAGCACCAGAATGCTGTAGGGGTGTCACATACAGATAGAAAACACAAGGTACGACCCATCTGAAGCAAGGCAGAGCTGAATTACGTTCCTGGTGTCCATGACTCACAGCATGCGGCCAAACCTGCACAAAGACATCGAGATTACGAGAGCATCAGAGCACGCATAACAATACAAGGCAATCACGAATAAATTGTATACAATCCATACTGCGTCGGGACACCGTCAAGACTTTCTCGGTCTTGCCGTACTCTTCTTTACTTGTTTGCTTATCTTTTCCTTTTTCGACCGCATCAACGCCGTGGTTCGTTCACCGTGATGCACGTGACTCACCTGCGCCTTCACTCTTGCCTTTCTACCGAATTTCTTCTCTCGTTCTGATGGTTCCCCGCCGTCCTCTTCTTTATTGCTATCTTGACCGGTTTCGCTAGGCACAGAACTAGAACGTCTCGGGGACGTTGCCTTCTCAGATTGATCAGGAACCGACTCCTCATCAGATGACGGTTCTTCTGCTGATTCAGATTGATCACTGTTCCACCGCGCCGATTTCTGCTTCTTGGCACGCCTGTAAAGAATTTGATGTCAGCGGGGAAGCTGTACTCCGCGTCACGTAGGAACCCACTTTGGCGCGCCGTTTGCTCGAGCTCGAGAAGCTTTGCGCTTGGCAGGCGGTGACTTGCCGTCCCTTGTCTCCTTCGGTTCCCGTTTCTTCTCCTACAGAAAAAAGGGGTCAACGGATCAACAAGCGAGCGTTGCAATTTGATTTTCGACGTACCTTGGTGGCCGCAGCTGGCTTGTGCCCCTTGATCTCCTTCAGCCAAGTGATCGTTTCCTCTGACAGATATTGTGTTTTGACCACCTGTATCGTTTACTCAGCACGAACCCCCCATGCAATCCGTCGGGTTATGTTGCGTACCTTGGCGACAGCTTCTGGATTCGGAAGCGCACGCAGAATGTCCGAGGGCAACTTGATTTTACCGGGATAACTCTGAAGGGTCCACGAGCGAGCTTGCGCGCGAGCCTTGATTAGCTCTTGGGCGAGTTCAGCTGTCGTATAGAGATTCTAGATTCAACGATACACAACAAAAATCAACAAATGTTTGATAGTCGGACGAAAATATTCGCACCTCGCTATATGTATGCGATTCCGAGTCACGCACGGTCTTGGCTTTCATCGCGAGGTGGTAAAGGAGCGCAATGTTTTCCGAACTCGCAATCAAATCGAGGTAAAATTCAATATATCTAAATGGCGAAATAAGGAGGGTAAGAATAGACCTAGACAAGAAAAGGAACGAAAAGCCTACTTTGCCATCTCTTGCATGTTTTCGTGCGCGGTAGAGAAATCGGGATGATGCGCAAGGAGATGAAGAAGACGGATGAAGATTATTTCTAGTTGGTCAACCCGTGCGGCGGGTGGAATAGATCTCGAAATAAACGAAATATAAGCTATGGCCTGGAAAAGGCATCAATGTTCAGCACCGAACTTCCCAGACTAGGGCTCACCCTGTCTCGAACATCGGCCTCAGGATCGTGAATCGTAAGGAAGGGTATCGTGTTAAAGCGCGGAGGGAGTTTACGTGCGGTTAGCAGGGACACGAGTTTTGTTAAAAAGATTATTCGGACATGGTAACATGGGTCCTGAGCAGATGCATATCACCATCTGCAAGTACGTCAGTTTGAAAAGACTCCTTACCTGGGCGGTGATTGCGAGCCATGTAAAGTTGCTATTTATCGCGTTTGCGAATGCTTCGACGGTAGAAAGGTGTAAAAGCGACACCGCGGCTTGTAGTCGCATGCGTGACTTCACTGGTGGACTGGGCGTGATGCATCAGCCTCAAGTCCCAAGCAACACGCACACTCGGAAACCTAACCTGTCGGGTGCATCTGCCGAAAATGATCCAGAATGCTCAAGTAATGTTGAAAACATCTTAAGCGCAGGAGTAGCAAGCTCAACTGCGATTTCTGCAGACGCATTGGCAAGACACCGATTCCGACAAACTTTCAACGCGAGGATCCTGGCTTTCTGTATTGGTCCCATGTCATCATCGTCCGCCCAGTCGTCATCGACGTCCATTTCCTCCTTGATCGCGGGAACAAGTCAGGTCTCTTTCTGGGGAGAATCAAGGTGAAGTATCCTTACTGGATCTTTTGACCGTCGGCCCATGAGCAACTTCTTAACCAAGAATGCCATAATAGCGTCACTCTTATGTTCGAATGCGTCGGGCTTGAAGCGCGCCATTTGTGCTAGAACGGTTGTATGGGCAACAAGTTCCTCTGGCGTAGCTTCCGAAAGCTTCTCCGAGATAGACTTCAAAGCAATGAACAGATCGCAAAATTAAGCGCTGACAAAGACACGTACTTCAATGATTTCCACACAAGCATCTTCATGATCCTTCAAGGAAGCCAGTAAGCGGGCCGCAAACTTGGCGATTTTTGAGTTTTCTCCAAGCGCAAATCGCGTGATGCGTTCTAGCGTTCGTCTTTCGCGTTGAACAATCACGATGTCCATGTCAGCCAACTCCCTCAAGATAGAGCAAAGAAACATACCTGTCCAACGCCGCTTGGGACTCCTCGGCTTTCGCCACAGCTGCGAGTGCATGCATTCCAATCTCCACCAGAACCACGTTGTTCTCATCAGCAATCGCCTTTGTGAGTTCACTGGCGTGAGGTTTATAGAGAATCGGACAATGTTTCGATATAAAAGTTAAAAGTTGTTGGGCATGCTTCGACGACGGAGTAGACTTCTGAACTCTCTTGATGAGGGTCGAAATGGATGACTGGTTGACGATGCGGAGCGTTGCACGGCGGAGGAAGATAGTCATCGTCGAGAGGGTGGACTCGGCTGATTGCTCTACGCGCCGTAGAAACTCGTTTGAGGCTTTCACGATGCTCTTCAGATCGGACTGGGGATCCATACATGTCTTGAGTAACTTATAAAGCCTGTTCTCGTTCGCCCTGGCGAAGTCTTGCATATCCTCAGCTGCCTTCTGGGGATCGGGAAATTGACCTAATACGGGGTGTTAAAAGATTGTATAGGGCCCTGAAATTCACGTACGAGATAGATGCTTGACCACGTTATTTAGACGTTGTATGATTGATTCCTCGTTTTCGTCAATCACACCACCCTAACGGGCACTGATAAGGAAAACCACGACGAACATCCACGGGGGGCTTACGTTGTTCTGTATGCATGCTTGCAGATAATGCTCATACATGGTCGGCCGACTATGCACGATATCGATTCTCGTTGCCCACATTAAGAAAATCGATCAACGCACTTTGCCTTAATCCCGCTCATACTCAAAACTGTGTTGACACCGTGGTCATCTAGATGCTGCATGGTATAGAGCAAGTGATCTGTCCACGCTACCTCGTCAACCTCGACATTTTTCGACGTAGAGGCAGAAATAGTGGAAGACGAAGGTAGCGGAAGAACATAATCGGCAATGACTTGCTCCGCAGCAGCTTTGGCTTCGGACGTCACATTGGCGATATGCAAGATTTCATTAGGAATCCACGCGAAATGCCTGACCGCAGACGAGTCACCGTTCTCGCTGGATATGGATGTATTAGACGGTAATACTCGGGTAAGGAAGGGACGTACATCTCCGGATATGCAAGGCTGTATAACTTGCCAAGCGCATTCATGGCCTCTACACGGACGGCATGTTTCTTGTCCATTCCACGACCAGCAACTGCTCGAAGTTGTGCTTCTGAGACATAGTGGAGCGCAGTTTCGTAATCCAACTGGGAATACACTTTGCACACCGCAGCACGAACTTTCTCGTCGGGATCTAGGAGTTTGAGCTGAAGCATTTCTATTCAAGGGCATGTCAAAGTTGTCATCTACAGGTCCTGAGATAGGAGCTTGCCTTCGACAGTCTCTCTATGTTCAGGCAGGTTCAAGAGTAGTCCCCTAGCACTTTCGACGAGTTTCAGACGGACGGCCGCTACCTTGTCGTTTTTGCGCATCAACCACACGTTCCATGTCGTTGGGTACTTTTTGATAAGGTCGGAGCCACCCTTGTCCGCGAACATCTCTCCTAGGGCCTGAGTTACGATCAATCTCACTTGAACTTGGTCCACACGGAGTTCTTCCTCGAGCTGCGGTATTACGCTGTGCAACAAGGACGGACAGGACTTGCTAAGTTGCTTGACGAGATCGTGTGCAGTGCGTATTTCATCAAAGTCACTCTCTGAGTCAAGGTCGCGTGAATTAGTGACGATGATGTCAGTAAAGTATTGGCAGACGTGACGCTGCAACTTGTCTGACGTCGCGTTGCAAATCTGCACCGCAAGTCTGTAGGCAGGCTGGTCGAGACGCTGAAGGGGTGTAATGAACGAGAAAGCATGATCAATGTGCTTGACGACTCACTGTATTCTTGTCCAAGAACTGTCCCATAATGGAATCCAAGACCTCGGTTGGGAGGGACTGGCACTCGTCGATGAGCGCGACGAGGATGTCGGCAATAAATAACTCTATCTTTTTTGCAAGGTCGCGTCGTACGAGCACAAAGAAGTCGCGAAATATTTCGGACATGAGTTCGTCGGCGTGAGGAAGATCGCACACGAGCACTACGCTCTTGACGGTGGAGAGGGATTCGAGGAGGTGGAAGTACTCGTTATAATACGGAGCATCGGAACCTTTCAGCCCGGCGGAAAGCTGCCTGAAGAAAAACTGAAAGATGTCCTTGAGTTCGTTCTGGGTATAAGGGGCGTCCGGTGCGTATAGCCTGAGGATGTCGGCAAGACAGCACGCGGTGTACGCCTTGACGCCTCTGTCCTTGTGGAGGAGGAGGGAGGTGTTGATGAGCTGAGAGCGCACGGAGGAGAGGGAGTTCACGTCGACGAGCTCCTGGTCGAGCTCTGCGAGTTCGGTATGGAGGGTCTTGAGCTTCTTGAGGAGCGTGTCGGTGGAGAGGGACTTTCCGACGATCTTCTCGTTGAAATTGAGCTTGTTCGAGGGCGCAGTGGCTGTACGCGTTTGTGCCACCATCGTCGTGGACGTCGACAGAGACAGCGAGCGGGACGGGATCGGCGCTGAGAGGCGTCCCGATACCTGAGCCGGTCGGAGATTTATATGTTCAGAGTCCGACTGTCTGCCGTCCGTGTGCCGATCTGTATTAGAGTGACGAGAATTGAAACTCCGTTCTGTCGGAGATCATCTATTGTATCGGCCTCGTGGCAACGTACACGCCGTCGCCTCAAGCTTACTTGTCAGCTAATTCCACGACAGGACCATACCCCAGTCCACCTCCCCCATGTCCTCGCAAACCCTGGCACAAAAGGAGCGCAAGCTCTTCACAGAGCTCTTGCAGGCGTACGAACATAAGCAGCTCTCGAAAGGACGCAAAATCGCTGACCAGATCCTCAAGAAACACCCGCAACATGGCGGTGAGTCCATTCACCACTTCTTTGTTGCGTCTTCTATCTAACTTGCCATAGAAACCATGTGCATGAAGGGCCTCGTAATGGTTCATCTCGGGGAGCGCGAAGCAGGCATAGCACTTATCAAGGATGGCATGCGCAATGACATCCGATCGCACATATGTTGGCACGTTTGGGCCCTCGTACAAAAAGGAGAACACAATTATGAAGAAGCACTCAAATCCTACACGATGGCGCTCAAGATCGACAAGGTGGACAGAGACACGCGACATATCTGTTCATCACGTTGACCTCATGAATTATAGGACAACTTCAACATCATTCGAGAAACATCTATTCTCCAAACGCATACCCGCCAATACGAGGCGCTCGTCGAGTCCCGTCTCAGCATGCTTCGTTTGCGTCCTTACTTACGCGTTCACTGGGTCGGCGTCGCGCTTGCGTACAAGCTCGCCGGTAATGTAGCAGAAACAAGACGTTACTTGGACCATATTGAGGGTTTCTTGCGGGTATGATTTGGTCATCGTTGTGTCACTGTCCCCAATCATTCTGCATCTTAGAACGTTCCTGTCCGCGATCCCGAGTACGGAGAACTAGTTTTCTTCCATATCCGTGCACTGGAAGAGCTGGAAGACTGGCAAGAAGCCTTGGCCCTGCTGGATAAGAAGGCAAAGGATAGAATGTTGGTCGATCGTCTAGCAGTCGCAGAATGCAGAGGTGAGCAACGATTGATTACCTATCCTCGGTCTGCTGATCCTGCATACAAGCACGTCTTTTCGGAAAATTAAAATCGACCGCTGACGCGGATAACGGACAAAAGGAGGATTGGGCAGAGGCAGCTGAACGATCGTGGAGAGAACTCATTGACCGAAATCCCGACAGTCAAGACTACTACAAAAGTTTCCTTGCCAATGCTGACATCGATCTCGGTAATGCGCGCAATATTTACCTCTTTCGGCGCGGTCTTACGCCATGAAAGATAGCCTGACTGACGAGTCGCGAACAAAAGCCCTTGACATCCTCGAGGAGTTCTCGTCCAAGTACCCGAAGACGAATACACATCAACGACTAGCTCTAACTATCGCGGAAGGTAAGCCAGGATGATATTGCAAACTGTATCTTTTAAACCCTTTCCAGGCGAAAAGTTCAAGGAATTGGTAAAGCCCTACCTCGAGCGCGGGCTTCAGAAAGGGATACCCTCCCTCTTTGGTGATGTCAAAAATCTTTATGCTGATCCGTTCAAGCTGCAGTCGATCCAGGAGATTGTTGAAGACATCCGATCGAGTGTCTCACCGAAAGATCAGGTACAGCCATCAACATCTTCGGACCCCACAGAATATCTCTGGGCCCTTTACTTTCTTGCACAACACTACTCCTCCCTGGGACAACATGAAACGACGCTGGAGATTCTCCACACTGCAATGGAACATACACCGACACTGCCTGAACTGTATATGATAAAGGCGCGAGTGCTGAAGCGTGCAGGGGATCCTTACGGGGCCGTGCGTGCCATGGACGACGCACGGAGGCTCGACGGACAAGATCGGTATTTGAACACCAAGTCGGGTAAATATCGTCTGCGCGCAGGGATGATCAACGAAGCAGACGAGGTCTTGGGGCTGTTCGCCAAGGTTGCCTTTCTCGTCCATGCCATCCCTTGCCACATCGCTGAGCGTCTCTTCAGGAAGGCTCGCCCCCTGGCGTAGACTTGCTAGAGATGCAAGCGTTGCATTACCTTACGGAACTGGGTGACGCACAAAGACGACTAGGAAGGTACCACCATGCACTCAAGACGTACTACTCTATCCAAAAGGTACAGGCTTCGCCGTCTGATACGCTTTGTCGGCGCTGGAACTTGCTTTTAGACGTTCCACAATTTCCGTGAGGAGCAATACGACTTCCACATGTATTCGATTCGTATCAATATGCTTCGTTCTTACCTGGCGTGTGTTAATGCCACCCCACCCAGTTGAAGTCGTGGATGACTTATCTCACTTTTACAGAATGTTGGGATGGGAAGACCGTCTCCCCTCTCACCCTGGATATATACACGCTGCGGTGTGGAGTGCCCGAGTAATACCTCTCTGTTATGCAACTATCCTGTACTAACGGGTTTGTCGCTAGATATGGATTCTGCTCTACGACGATCCCTCGATAATCAAATCCCTACAGCCGCCGGGTAAGACTTCCGATCCCTTGACCCATGTCTTCTTCCTCACCGATCTTCCATTGCAGAACCTTCCAGCGAAGTATCCAAGAAAGCGCTCAACAAGGCAAAGAAGGCGGCACATAAAGTCACGGCTGAAACCTCACAAAACTATGACGACACTAGCTCACAAAAGGGTGAATTCTGGCATCGTTCTTATGATTTCCATGTGTACCATATCACCTTCCGGTTGATAGTGCGGGGACCGATGAAACCGAACGAAGACAAGGGACTCGAAGCACCCCAAACCAGGGACGACGATCCTGACGGGTTCAAACTCATCGCGGCGGACGATCCGTTGGAGCGGGCAAGCAAGTTCCTAGGGACATTGGGAGAGTTTGGGAAGGACGATATAGACGTGAACGTGACCTCGTTTGACGTTGCGATACGGCAGAGTGCGTGCTTTGAATGTGTTTCCCCGACGACGTGGATTTCACATTTCCTTGTAGAAAAATACTTGAAAGCCACGCAAGCGCTTCGTCGTGCGCACGCGTGCGACCCACATCATCCTGAAGTGCACGCCCGCATCGTAGAACTGGCGAGAAAAGGTCAGCGGTCCCTGCCTCTGGGGTTCATATCAGCACGTGTACTGACGCGATTCTTCGCTGTAGTGGCTTCCTTGAGCGACGTCCCCGAGCCGATCAAGTCTGTCCTCGATGAATCTGTGGCTACGCTGAAGCCAACTGAAGTCTCGTTGGACGCCTTCAACTCGCAATACTTACAACACCACTCGTCGTCTGCCCCCGCCATCCTCGCCTCTGCGAGGGTGTCGGACATGTTGGACGCACCGAGAGAAGAGGTCGAGAATCTGTTGTTCACGACGCTCGCGGACAGCGTCCGACTCCGTCTCGAGGTTCGTCGGTCTTGACATGTTTTTTCAACAAGTCGCTGATCGAACGACACCTCACCTGGTGCAATCTCTCCCACAGGACGCACTCGAGATCTTGTCCTACCTCCAACGCATCCAATCGCCGCGCGCGGACGAATTCCGAATAGCATGCGATGCCAAGTTTACGCTGAGCAAGGTGTTCAAGAGTGCCGAGGAGCAGGCTGCGTTGAGACGACAGTGCGTGGACCCGAGGGACGACAACGAGGTCGAGATCCTGCTTTGAAAGAGGTGTGATAAAAAAAAAATAAGAGCGCATGCGTAGTCGTTACTGTTGGATCTTGTATAGGTTATTTTTTGTCATGAATTCGTGTTGACCTAGGGGCCTAATTTAAGGGCAGGTTAAACTTGAGAGCGTGGGAACTGACCCCGGAAGATGCCGAGGGCGGATGTGGGATGAGCAAGGTGCTTATCGAGACGACAACCGAGACGCTCAAGACACCCCGGGACTCCTGCAACATGGTAAGCCCAATCTCTGACATGTAAACGGCGGCTCTGTTTCTGTGCTGGGGACCCACACCAATGCGAGGAAAGGACGATCGGACGCGATGGATGGCAGCACGTTAGTATGGATGGGTCAGGACTGGTGTGGTCGGAATGGAAATGGATGGGTCCCCGCACACAACGCCCGCCTTGCAACGCCATCCCATCGCTCACCCCGCCCACGTTCGAACAGACCAAGAAAAGAAGAAACGGCGGTCGCAACAAGAAAGGCCGCGGCCACGTCGGTTTCGTCCGCTGCTCCAACTGCTCGCGGTGCGTCGCCAAAGACAAGGCGATCAAGCGCTTCACTGTACGGAACATGGTCGAGAGCGCGGCCGTACGTGATATCAGCGAGGCGAGCGTTTATCCTGGTGGGTTTCATATGATTGTCATTGGGAGTGGGTCATTGATCCGTTTTCGTTTTTTTCCCCCCTTTTCCCCCTCCACACACACGCTTGGGCGGAACAGAATACGTGATTCCAAAGTTGTACATCAAAATTGCATATTGTGTTTCGTGCGCAATTCACTCGCATGGTGAGACGTCTCGAGATCCGTCCGTGATGTCGTTGACCATAATCTTGATCAACCCAGTCGTCCGTGTACGATCACGCGAGGGTCGTCGCAACCGTGCACCGCCTCCTCGCGTCCGCTGGAAAGATGGCAAGAAGGTGAACCCAGCGGTGGCAGCGGCAGAGGATGCGAAGGCAGCGGCTGCAGGCAAGGCATGAAACAGTAACTCTTCGCTTGCCATGTGGAGATAGTTAAAACGCTGTGTTTCGCGTCGCTGCGGACCTCATGTAACATGCATACGTAGTCGGATTTTATGTTGTGTGGTCTGACAAGTACTGCGCGATCGTTGATCTCCGTGGATGCGAGACACGCAGGGTTGTTCCCGAAGGAGTAGGCTCCAAAGCGCTGTTAGGGGACTAAATTCTCACTGCCTCGCCGACAGGATATGCACAGCAAAGTGCGGCAACCGACGCTTGGAACGAAACCAGCCCGACGGTATGATTCTGAAACGGAGCGTTTGACATGGAGGTGTTGACGCCTGATATAATTGGTCGGAACGAGGCTCTGACAGAGACACAGCTTGGAAGAATCAAAAGATCAATGGCGCAAGCGAGAAGGCGACGGTATCAAAGTCTGTGGCATGAACCTTTCCAACCAAGGACTAGCGCGGACCGTCATCAAAAATTTTGGACCGTAAACGAATTTATTGGGATCCGGTAATTTGGTCAGCGACCGGAAAAAAATGCTCGCATAGGGAAGGAATGTATCAATATGATGTCCGCACTAAGTTTGCCAAACTTTATAATAAAAAAAGGACGACGGATGAGCGTCGAAAAAGGATTGCTGTATAAAAAGTACGTGAGCGCGGCCAATGTGTTGCAAGGGCGTCGTGATTGAGGCGATAAAGGAAGAGTCGAGAAGCATGATTGGTACGACCCAGTGGTTTCTGATGGTGCCACGGCAGTGTTAGAAGGAGAGGCTATAGGGGGTGTCCGTTGTGGTCGTAATTTCCGAGCCTCGTCAGTGATAAATTAGCTGGTCGTCACGCAAGGGAGAAGGTTAGTTTCTGTGAGGATCGGGCGGGCTGAGGAAGAGTGCCTTAGGGATCTAGCGTGGGACTGGGAGTGGCTTGATGTGGGCCGGGATGAGCGGAGCAGATAAGGGGTCTGCGCCGTGTCGGACGGAATGACTCCGGATGCCCGAATTGGCTGGGATTCTCGCGTGTCTGCCGCGGCGGAGGCCGGGTGAGACGAGGGCGTGGTAAATATATGCCTTGTTGGGCAAGGTGGGTCCGATCCAAGTGGAGGACTGGAGGGGACCCGACAAAGATGGAGATTAGTGTCATGAGGGATACAAATACCCCCTCGAAGCCACGTCCCGTCCTCATCTCCTCATCATGTCCTGGCACTTCCTCCCCACAGAGCTCCATCTCGCCGTCCTCAACATCCTCCCACAACACGCAATACGCGCACTCTCATCCACCTCATCCACCGCCCGCTCTCTGTGCCTGCCCGCGATCTTCGCCAACGTAACTCTCCCCTCCACCGCGTCACTCGATGCCTTCGTCCGTCATGTCCCCACCGAGTACGGCTCATACGTCAGATCCCTCTCCATCTGCACAAAACAACACCACCGTGCCACAGGGGCTCAGGCTCTTCCCCCGACCGACGCCATCATCTCCATCCTCCACTCATGCACCCGACTTAACGTCCTCTCCCTCTCCCTCGCGTCCTCTTTCGACGCAGAAAAAGCCGTCCCTGCCTTCTCTCGTCTCCTGCACGTGCACTCGTTCGAGATCAGCTGTTGGGGCAGGGAAGAAGTCGCGCCTGTGTAAGTTTCTGTCTACAAGCCCCCCCAATCGTCACTGATCTCCCGCGAACAGCTCGGAGCGTCTTGTCGTGGCCCTCGCTGCTTCTCTTCCCTCCCTCTCCCATCTCACCATGTCTCGCATCACGCGCTCAGCCGTACACGTCGACCCGTGTGACGTGCCATACGGTGTCCCCATCGTCACCAACGACTTTGACGTCCCCCCTCACCCCTTTTTGGGAAGCGATCTCGCCCTCCCAAATCTCCTGTGTCTCCCCGCACTCCGCACCCTCGAAATCCGCGACACATGGATAGGCTGCGACACCAAAATCGAGCTCGACCAACCTCCAACGTCTTCGCTGGAGAAGCTTGCACTCACCGGGAGCATGTATTCTACTGGCACCCAATCCGAGTCCCAGGCGTGTACAGCGTGGCTTCATGCCTGTCCATCACTTGATTCATTCGAGCTTGGAACCGCTCTCGCCTCGCTTCCAGGAGACATGCAACCACAACCATCAACCCTCCCTCATGTCTCTCACGTACATATCAACGCCTCGCGCATCGTCGTCGACGATCTATCACCGACCTTGGATGCCTTCAAGTCATGCGGTGTCGAGTCCATCTCGATTGCTTACGAACAGGAACGCCGCATGGCATCCGAAGACGTTCCTCTCAAAACCCCACCCGAAGACGATTTCGCGCGTGAATGTGCTCTGGACGATCTCCAAGATTGGAACACGGCCATCGATGCATTCTTACTCGGTCGCTCAAAAGAGGAGTGGGGCGCTCTCTCGCATATCGACGTGTCCCTTGCACATGACATTCACGCTTCCTGGGATCTCTGATGCATTGCGTCATTATTTTGGTCTATTTTCTGTTGTCTATGGTTGGTTGGGCGTTTTCGGATGGAATGTACATTGTATACCCTTTTTCTTCGTGATCGGTCTCTGTATCAAGGCTGTACGATGATAGTGCTTGATGACGTTTTGTGCACGCTATTGGACCAGCATCTGTGAACACAACACCCGACAATGAGACATGCACCCACGGTGTCAATCTCGGGCGGCCGTTCCCATCACTAATCACGACCAGCTTCAATCAGTGGTATGATATATACACCCTTGATATACCATGGACGTAAAAGTCGGATCATGATGATCGATGTGACCGCCTAGACCCTACCGTGGGTGTGTGATGAGACATGTATTCCGAGCGCGCCGGGAGCGTATATGTGCCATGTGGGGGATTGAAAGGTCATCCCACATCATTGATGGTGTCTGGACGTCGTTCGAGGACAACCAAGGAATACCAAGATGGCAACACACGATCCAGCCGAAACTCGAACCTCGAACCTGTGAGAGGCTGTCGGTTGCCTTGGAGATGCATTCAAGAGAAGGTAGGTTGTCGCTGAATATTTGTTCTTGCTCTTGTTTCTGCGAGTCACAGACGCGATCGAAATCGTGGCGTGTATGTAGTACTTGTACCCGACTCTCACGGTAGCGGGAGAGGGTTTTTGCGCGCCTGAATTTTTCCCCACCTACTTATTATCGCGTGTGAACTCTTCACTATAATAGCTGCACATCGAGTCCACCAATGCCCATGTAGGCTTCAAAAATTTGCTGTGAGAGTGAAGCCCGTTAACTGCTTGCTAGGTTCGTCGACAAAAGGTCACCCTTGATGGGGTTCCATCATGTTCACTTGCATCCAATGCAATCTGACTCGAAAGTTTGTTGTTCCGTTTCATTTGACAGTATATCCATGTCACTATTTTTTGATCAATGTGAAGCCAAAGGGATTTCACTGCAACTCCATGACAAGAGCAGGGGGTGCTTTGTAACTCCAGGTGAGTACAATGTCAAAATTCCAGCAAGACAGTCACATCAAGGTAGTTCTCAAATTGCAGGTCCAGCAAGCTTCTATGTGATTTATGGTGTGCAGATGGAACATTTTCATGTTTTTGTGGGTCGACTGACCTATCAGTTGATCCTCAGGAACATGAAATTGTTGCTGCTTCACTTGTGCACCCAGGCTAACTTGTTGAAGGTGCAATTTGTAACCAGGCAGTCACCAACGAAAACGGCTGTTGTGCCCAGGGTGGGATGTGAGATGAAGCTCAGGGTGCTTTAGGGTTTGGGGGTCGTCTTTTGACCATTCTTTATTGGTACAATGTCGATAGCGAGCAAGATAGGTACCTTGTGATGTTACCAGGTATCAGTAATCATTATTTCTTGCTGTTGATGGATGGAGTGCGGCCCAGCAACTTTTCGTGGCTTGTCGGAGTCGGGGATTGGCGACTCCACTGCACCACCACTATCGCTGACCAAGTGCATAGTCAGCGATTTGTCGTAGCTAGATCCCAGAACGTTCGGACCCGGGAAAAGGCCTTACCTCTTGCCGGTGCGCCGGATTCCAATCCCGGAACCCATTTGTCGGCGTTTCCTCGTTTGTTGCTTATCCAGCACGAACCGGAGAGGACCCTTGCAGCCTCGTGAGCCGAGACTCGCACTCAGTGGCGCTTTCCGAAATCTCTTTATTCGTGCGTCAGCGCGGCTGACTATGAGGCCTTGAGGGCCGAGGAAGAACAGACAGGTTTGTTTACAGCTCCCGTTTCATACAGCTGTACCCTGTTCAGTCGTCTCACGTTCGTCTCGGGTAGGCACGGGAGGTGACTCGGCGACTTCGAGGTATGTTGTGCATTTCACGATGCGTTCCACCTCCGAGTCGATTATCTACCCCCCTATGTTCGTCTCAAGTGGGCACAAACGAGGTAGTCCTCAAAAAGCATCCCAAAAAAGGCCATCGTCGAGGCACAGATCGTAATGATCGGGCTGCTCCGGAGCCCGAGTCCAGCTCTCGGCACGGTGAGAAGAGCGAAATTGAATCGACTCGGACCGGCAAGGTACCACCCGGTACCCGTAGCTCGTGCATTCATAACTTATCCAGCCGTCTACCTCACCGCGTTCCTCTCGAATACATAGGCTGTAGCACCACAGGGCCCAGAGTCCGAGGAATACGTTAACAAATGCATTCTACTGAGGGAATGGGAACGTATCGGCAGGGCCAGCGAACGAGACGAACGAGGGTGTATGATGTTGCCGCGATTCTACCTCGCTCGACTAAGCACAGGGAGGACCAGTCTCAAAAAACAATGGTATAGAGAGCGCCGCTACGATATATACGGCAAGCCGCTTTGAACACAGTACGCAGAGACCGAATTGACGCGCTCATGGGACGAGACCGATTTTGGAGGGCGGGGGCGTCGGGTTCAGGAGGAGGGGACCTCGTTCTTATTGTCGTGCTGCCGCGTTGAAGCAGATACTTACCTGTCTCCATCTGTATCCTCATTGATTCGTGCGTCGTAGAAAGGATGGTTTCTCTGTGCCCACCCAACCTGAAACGTTCTTCTACATCTGTCTGTTGTTCGTTCCGTGCTCTCAGGATGGCTTGGAACTACATATCACTCGCAGTGTTCGTCGCACTTTGCTCATCGATAGTCCGGGTCCACGCATCAACACTCTGTTTCCGGTTCCCATCATCCCTATCCTCCAGGTCACACCCACAGCAATACCGTATACATAATCCACCAACCCCAAATCTAATTTAATCAATCCCAATCTCAATCCCAAACCCTAGTGAACCAAGGAGCACGTGCCCCGTCCAACGTCAACGTTCAGGAGACCTATCTACGATACAAGCATAACATATGGGTTGTTTGTTGCGCATTACAAGGGAGTGAAAAAGAAAGAGAAAAGCAAGCATGATGCGGAACGAGAGGAAGCAGTGTGCAAACCCATAGCAAGGTGCGGGATCTCGAGAAAGCGAACGGAGCAATAAAAAAACCGATATGATGTGCAAAATAGAAGTAAGGGAAGAGCCTTTTTGATGTGAAGTCCATGGTACCAAGAAACATCAGAAGGCAGTCAATGCCAACCGTGGGAAAAGCGGGAATGGGGTCGTGTCTGTCGTGCGGTTTGTGCAAGGATGGGGTAATGGGACCGGAAATTGAGTCAACGAAAGCCGTTTAGTCTCTGAGCAAGGGCCTGCACAACGTTTTCAGGGAGTCCGAATTCTCTGGCGAGCGCGCCATACGGCGACCCAGCAGAAGACGGGTCCCACATGACTGGCATGAGAGGAGGTTGTGCGTGGGTTGTAGGGTAGTTATGTTGCACAGAAAAGACAGAGGTATAAGCCTTGTGGATTGTTGTCAACGTTGCAATTTGCTCCTCTGTGAATACTGAAGCACAAAGTCAAATTGAATACACGAGCGAAGCACCACTTGAACTCACCCCTGCAGTTAATAGCAGTTTCCAAGAGCTCGTTAAGCAGCCCAGGTTCATCGTGAGGAATGGATTGCCGGTAAAGTGCCCCAAGGATATCAAGCGCAGCTAGAAAAAAAAATCAGTCACAGTATCGGCCAGCGAGGATCGGGTCCTTACTGTGCGTGAGGTCTGCATAGTTCAGTTGGTCAGTAAAGGCTACGAGGATATCGGGGAATACACCAACAGAACAGTGAATCACTGATCTTAACTTCCCAAAAGACCCTGCTGTCGACATCCACCGGGAACTTCGACAGGATGCTAATAAGTAAATGGAAGGGAAGGGATGCCACCTTCAAGAAATGCGGCTAGATAACGAACCGTGTCAACGAGTCGCAATATGCGAAAGAAACTTAGCTTACATCAGGCCGTTGGATGAGGTTCAACAATGAATCAAGCTCCGCCTTTGACATCAGACATGGTAGTTCATCTCGCAAACCAGAGATAGAGGGCCGAGAACCGTTCCAATCACCTTTCCATGATGGGAATAACTGGTAGGAAGAGTTCAGTCTCCCATCATTCTCTGGCAAAGTAGACATACCGCATGCATAAGCTCACTTTGGCTGCTGAGGGTGACAGTGACCCCGCGCGCCCGTTTCCCTTTACCAAGCACCGAGTTCTGGACTGATCGGAGAGCTGCTCTAGCGACATCCTCTGTAGCAAGCTCAACGTAGGCATGACTGTAAGTCTTCCCTCGATGGTCCAGAAGTATGTGAACACGGATTATAGGATGCCTCAACCACGCAGCGACAACAGGAGGGGTAATATCCTGGTGCCAAATTGTCAGATCTAGGGGGAAGCCAAGCTTCGAGTGAACCCACCCAAGGAACATTGTCGATACGGAGAACAACGTTCTCTGCTCTTTGTGCTTGGGGGGCAATGGAAAACGTAGACGAGTGGCGCATCTGAGGATTGCGGAGAGACATGGTGCTCATCAAGGATGGTAGAGGACTGGGATCAAATGTGTTCGGCAGGAGTGCAGGTTCACCTCGAACCGATCGTTGTTGTAGGGGTGAAGATGTGATATCTGAAACCACAGGGAGACGTCTCTGGCTGACAGTGGATGCTGAAGCGTCGTCATCCGAGGCAGTTTGCAATTCGAAATCATTGACGAACATCTTGCAAACGGCACAGTGAATATCTTTTTCACCCACGATGTTGAGAGCGCTCGTCATGCAAGCGGAGCAAAGTAGATGTTTGCAGGGAACAAGAACTGCCATCCGATCGCCTAAGCAACCACAGACAGAGCAGACGGTGTGTGGCGACGTGGCGGAGGAGACGTTGAACATCTCGGAATACGAGCTTTGAAGATGCTGTGGAACAGATTCTGCAATTGTCGACAGTCCAGAGCCGTTGAAGGGGTCTTGTAGGACCAACGTTTGAGCTACGGAGGAGAAAGATTGTGGATACGGTTCAAAAGCATTCTCATCGATGTCGAAGAGATCGGTGGATATCTGGAATTGGTACACAATAATACATGAGTCACAACAAAATTAACGGAATATATGGCGAAGTAAAGCACAGACCTGTCCGAAAGAGGGACGGCGGCGGGTGTGTGCGGGATCCGTCATGCTTCCTTTAAGTTTCAATTGGCTAGAGTTTGTAGGTTTAGGAGGCGGTGTATTCAAGATCCCGAGGGCCCGCCTTGCCGGCGTCCTGTGTGCATGCGCGGAAGCCGACGGGCACATCGGCTGAATGCTCGACTGTGTACGAGATCGGCGGTGGTTCGGAAGGAAGGGAGGGGAGAGTAAAGCTGTACAGGGGATCATCAGAGAACGCTCAAATTGGGAGGCTCTTGGGAATGACTGACATTCTTCGTTTGTAAAGGGTGTTGAACTCGCATCAGAAGGAGTAAGGTCGCTAGCTAGGGATGTATGTATATGCGTTTAAAAGCGGAGGCGTTTTGCCATCAAAGCAATCCAATGGCACGAATCGATCGAGATTAACAATCGGATAGAAAATAGAATGGTGTGAACGATCAAACCACTTAGGTATGCGCATATACGCACCCTCGTCATCACCAAAGCTCGAGTCCTCGGCCGTAGCTACCTTTATACCATTTTCATTAGCGCGTGAGCGCCAGTTCGCAGCAATGCTTGTTAAACTCTTGTCGGCTAACTGGGTGGTGGCTTCATTTTCAGGAGAATGGATGACAGGAAATCGCTTGAAGCTCGTTGCAGAATCCGGTGTATTGACTGTCGAACTTGAATTTGTTGAGAAAGAACGGAGACTGAGAGGCGTATAAGGCGTGGAAGTGTTGCTCGCTGGGGTGACCGGTGACCGATACAGGGTCTTTTGAGGGCGGATTATGCGCTGCGGAGTGACCGGAAGCCCCAATGCGCGCTCCATTCTGTTAAGACGAGCGGCAGCAGGAGAAGTTGGTGCAGATGCGGGAACCAGAGGGATGGAAACAGAGTGTTTATGCATGGCGACAGTCGAGACCTACAATACGTGGAAAGATATGAGAAAAAATGGGCATGACAAGTGCGACGACACGCTACAAGGACAGTGCAAAGTTACCTTGAGCTGACTGGATATTGGACAGCAACAGACAGATGGCGATATGAAGGAGATAGAAAGCAAGCAAGGACTCTTGAAGTGGCTCGAAACAATGAAAAAAACCTTCTATAGAGTACGGATCGGTGAGACTACAGATGTTTAATACCTTCCTGATAGTGTTTTCTTGAGGGTGTTGGGGACGGCGGGTGGATGGCCTACCGAAATAACAGACGTGAAACGCAACAAGCTTTGGAATAGAAAGTCATCGTGGGAAGTCTCTTAAAGAGCGCGTCGCGTAACAGTCACGTGCAAGCAAAGCACTCACTTCAAGATCCAGTACCAAGTCCACTACAGTACAATTGGTCATAATGCAGACGGTTGGGACCACCAAAAACCCAACGCATTATCTGTGGAGAGTTTGGCAGAAAAGGGACCCACAAGCGCCCAGTTGTGCTCTCGAGATCCTACGCATCATGACCAATTAACTGTATTGCATTGTGGATCATACAATCGCTATGCCAATCGAGTACATATCCGTTGATAACAATCACTCCAAATCGGCTGCGTAACAACAAGAACGAGTCCCTTCCTCCTAAACCCGGCCAGTTGGCCTTGTTCTCGGAGCGTTTCATCTCGCTCTTTCCTTTCCGTGTTTAAAGCGGCCACGTCTTGTGCCTATTGAAGGTGGACGAATAGGGTAAATGGGGACGACGTACCCTCGATTCTTCTTTGGTTCTCAACGCCGGCTGTTATCTGAGCTTCGGTAGTTGCTTCACACACCCTGTCGACACTGTCGGGAGCTGGTATCTTCGTTTCCTCATCGATAGCAGCTATCAAGGCCGTTAGGAACAACTCGTGAGGGCAGTAAAGACTGCGAATGAATACCGGAAACTCTCATCTTTATCGGAGGTGGTGTGTCGGCTGACGATCTTAAATAAGGAGCGTCGCAAGGTGATCAGCCGAGGGAGGTTGGTCGGAGAGTATGTCAGTGTGCCAAGTTGGTCAGACTTCCAAAATGTGCACAATTTCCGAATACATTGCAATGAAACCTGTATGAAGGACAAATACACAGTCCTTTATTGGAGTAGGACCCGAGATGGATAGAAGGAAGGCGAATGAGGAGGATGGGGTCTCATAACCAGGTTTCCTGTATTTTCCACCTCGCATATGCACGCGTCCACGATCATGACCGCTGTGCAGCTGCGATCTGGGGAAAGAATGTCGAAACATGGTATTTTCCGCCATGCTCTCTGCAAAAGCAGGGTCGGCAAAGTCCTTTGGTATGGGGAAAGAAGTTTCTGGGGCGACCAGAAACGTTTCATTCCTTTGGGTTGTTTTGGAGTTACTCACTTGGGAAATGCCGAGGAGGTCGGCAGAAACCTTGCTTGGGACAATCTGCATTATGACTTGGGAGAAACCTTGCAAGTAAGAACAGTCTGTGTATTGAGAGCGAGAGTGGGAAACTCGGTTCGAACGATTGTGACCCCTAATAAAATTATCTAATAGGTGTTGCTCCTTGCAAACTTACTACTTCCGCAGACCACAGAGTCGAAGGGAGATACTCCCCGAAGTCAGTTCAAGTGCATGCCACGACTCATCATGCCAAGTCCACATCTTGGGACCCTCGACAATACCGCATATCGTTGTATTTGTCGAGCTCTTGTCATTTTCATACACACTGCTCTGCTGCAAGGGACCCTACCGTTTAAACCGTCTCTAATTTTTAGCACAAAATATCCTTGAACGTCTGGAAGCAAGGCGAATTGGCTGAAGGTGAGCATGCTCATGCATCACCCACAATGACATGTCATCGAGAGTAAGTCCATACATGGATGGGTCTCGAGCTCTGTTTTCGCTATCTTAGTTCGTTAGCCGCGAACAGGGGCAGCTTCCCAGGAACGGTGGCAGCGTGAGTCGGAAATTGAGTGCTGATTCATAATGCATAATGACCGTCTATGAGCAGAGCGACATGCTGGCTGGCATGGGGATAATTCGGGGTAACCTTGTGCTGGGTGTCAACGTTTCAACGGACAGATTCAGATGGCAACTGATAGAGAACATGCCCAGGACGCTTCGGGTGGCTTGGAACAAAGCAACAACCTTTTGGTCATGACTTCAGATTGATGAAGTGTCTGACGCACTTCAGCTGCCCAGGCAGCATGGCCACGAGATGTTCAGCTCTGCTTCCACCCAAGTTTGCAAATCGGAATCCGAACCAGTGGGGGCGAGCCCTTCCATATTTATAGGCATAGCACGTCAAATCCGTACACTGTGCCCCTCATCGATTTGTTACGAGTTCTCCGAGAGAGATTCGTCAACATTTTCCTGGGGGTTATATTGTGCACTTATCTTGTGTGTGTCTGCCTTGCATTCGTACTGAATAACACATGAAGAGGCATGTCGACTGCGCTTTGCTTTGGAACAATTGGAACAATGGGAATGAACTCCATGGGACCCTCGGCGCCTACTTCCTTCGAGCCACCCGAGCTTAACGTTCACCCTTCACCCCAATGCACTGCATGAACAACTCGACATCTAAACCACCGCTGAACCCTGGTTGTACATCAAGGACAATCTTTCATACGTCCGGACCTTTGTATGGTCAGGACGATCGTCTTCTGATCTCAAAGTTTAGGTCTGGTTTGGGGAGACTAGGTCCGAGTCTTCGACTGGATCGCATGTTGTCATGTTGGTGACTTCCTTGCACATGTTCTCTACCCCGACGCCCTCGAACAACGATCAAACACAACAAGTCATGCTACATGCGGAAAGGCCGCTACGTACCCCCGACACGCTCAAAATATCATCCGCTTCCAAGTCGGCCAGGTACCCATGGTGGGCGTTCACAAATGATGTCCTCCCTCCCCCCTCGTGTACTTTAATTACATGGCTCCTTCATAACTCCAACTTCCCTAAAACGATGGCGAACGCAAGCATAGCAACAGCGCCGGACATGAAACCTGAGGCAAAACTTCTGCGATCTCCGAACAACGACCCCTGTGAATCACTCGCCACTCCCTTTCTGTGGCGCATCATCGGCCGAGTGTCTTTGTCGAAATGACTTTGAGGGGTCATGCTAAGGATAGCATCTGGGGCTGTAGCTAAGCCCGGTAGACCATCAAGAGAGCGCATGTTTTTGAGGAGCCAGTATGCACGGAGTGACGTACGAGATGGAGTGGCGCCTTTCGCTTTGTGGTCGTTGGCGTCGCAAGGGGGGATGAGCTGTTGTTCAGATTGCTCTCGACCGTTCGAAGCGGCGAGCAATCGGTCACCGATTTCAAATTTGTTAAGAGACCTGAGGAGCTGTGTACGATGTGTCACAAAGTCGTACAGCGGGACTGCGTAGCCGCAGGACTATGTATGTAATCGCGGGCGCACGGCGTAGGGCGTAAACATATTATGATAAGCAACCCTCTTCTAAGATATGTCCGGGGTGGATGAGTACGTACACTGCCAACTTGGTAGACATCGACGACAACGGCGGCACGTGAGCCTGGCTTGCGGGTTTCTGCGGGGATCAGTGCGTTGTATTTGGGCGTGCCGTATTCGTGCACGGTACCTCCAATGATAGTCAGCACGATTGGGACCAAATTGGGACCAAGGTCGAGAATGGCTCGGGCGGTAGAGGGGACTTACCGACACCAAAGAGCCTCAGGATCTTCGGGGGACCTTCGAAGGCGGAAAACATGATGGTAATCCGGCCGTTTTCACGGATGTGCGAGATAGTCTCAATGCCTGAATGTATGATCAGCCAATCATCGTGAGCTCATGTCATGTTTTATACACCGTACCACTCCCGGAAAGATCCTCATACCAGACCTGCTTTGAATTGACCACATGAAAGGAGTCTGCTGTCCCTTTCGGGGAGACATCGACATGACCCTGGGTACTGAGAGGAGCAGAGGCAACCCAGAACATGTGCTGCTTCTGGATCCATTCAAAGAACCATTCAGGTATTTCGTCGTAGAACTTGGCCATGGTGCAAGGTCGACGATATGCTTTGAGCGTCAAGTTGGAGCTGGGCTCGTGTCCATTTATGAAAGGAAGAATCGGAGAATCGGAGGTGCTTGTTGTTCACGGTATGCTGAAGATAGGCTGCCGCACCGTACGGCATTCGATAGCTCAACAACAGCTCGACATCCGGCGCTTTGCAGCCTGGTCATCGCTCACTAACAGCACAAAAAAGTGTAGCCTGAGTGTTTGAAAGTGTGTCTGAAGGAGGTTGGGATCAGTCACATACATAACTCTACAGGTAGATTCTTGTGTATCGCCACCCGGCTAAGAGGTCCGACAGACCCACGTGACGTGTGTTAGCGCTCCGACTCATAAATTTAAAGCTCCGCTCGCTTTTTCTGAGCTGCACTGCGGCGGTGGACAGTACAACACCTGTTGACTTGTTGTTAACAATCCTCATCATAATCACAATATTTCATTACTTTGTGGGCAAAACATCATATGCCTTGCATTGTATTGCTTATCATGAGTGACAGCTCCCGGATCTCGGGGGCTACTTCACACTCTCTCGACTATCTCCTTGTAGTTAAAGGCACGTGAATTCTTTAGACATATCGTCAACGAGCAACGGGTAGATCATGGTGCGTCGAGAACGGTATCACCGCCCTGGTGACGCGCATGTATGTCTGGATTACCTTTTACCGAATAAAACAACAACTGTCAACATGCTTGTAGAACCCAACTACTCCTCGTCTCGGTAGTGTCTTCCCCATCTACAAGCGGTATCCGATACTGATGGTTATTGTCAGTCGTGAGACAGTACTCCGTCTGTTCACCCATTGGCAAGGCTATACCCTTTCCGACCGTACGTACTCCTTGGTTGGTTTTTCCCGTGGCGCCTGGCTGAGTTGAGATTAATCATGAGCCTTTGTCGATTTCCTCTACAATACTGAGAATAGCGGACGGTTCCGATTCTAGCTGGTGGCATCGGTTGGAACTTCGTGGTGATTCAGTCGTGAATCTCTCGTTGTGACTAATCGGCTTTATAATGACCTGTTCTGAAGCCAAAACATATTACGTTGGCTCACTTCCTACGTCCGAGCTTGCTGACACACGGATGATGGTAAGCTTTCCCTCACGTGTGAGGTAGATGTCTGTTCATTTCCGTTGCGCAGGTTTCCACGTCTGCCAACGATGGTTCGGTCGTACTCTGATATCCTGACGACTGACACCGCGTGTTTCATTTTCCTCTCTGCCCGAGGGGGGAATACAGAGGTGAGGTCATTAGACACGCCACGGAGGGTTATCATGGACCCCGTGACCTGGTGATGAGAACGAGTTACCTTTACGTCGGGTTTTCTTTTTTCTCCACAACCGTGGGATTCTCGTCACACTCGTGCAGGTTAGCATGCGCATTGGATATATGACGGCAGGTTCCTATTTGTATTGGTGAGTAGCGGGAAGATTGATTTATTTCGCTGCGGCTCAGTGCCCACTATGCCCGATGGCAGGAAATCCTACGATTGTTCATGATCCCCTGCCATCGGGCCGTAGCGGGCATGTGAGTT
>JBBPRF010000413.1:0-24897 GCA_038092875.1 Lanmaoa pseudosensibilis | reverse complement strand
ACTGACCAGTGTCCTCAATTTCGAGTTTATCCGGGGACGCATCGTACCTCCTGCTGCACAACGTGGTGGTGCAAGATCTCTCATGACAACATGAAAAGGACCAACCCGGTTCATGCTGACGACGAGCAAAGCAACTGATGGACTACCATTGTAAACTGAGTACCTTCAAACTCAGCACTTCGAAATGCCTGCATAGAATACCGCCAGTCAGTCATAGTCGAGTGCACAAGGGTAACGTCATATGCCAAGGAAGGGCGAGAGTCACCAAAAACGCCAACGACCGCATCTCGAACGAATGAGCAAGCGATTGCAGCGACGACGGCTCTAACTTGAAGTTGCCACAGCCTTGGCCACAGCGCCACTGGCAGAGTGCCAAGAGACGTGATTACATAACGAAATACCACATTGAGGCAAAATGCCAAGTGCGAAAACGCCTGCAAAAAACTGAAAACAACTTTTCGTGATGATCCCCCCCGTAAAACCCATAGTCTACTAACGTAGCGGGAATTACATAGGGGTCAATCATATGGCAAGGCCCTCCGGGCATGCCTGGACCGATTGAGAATCCAGCATGCCAGTGCGTTTTCTGATACAGTATTAACTTGAAGCCAGTGATTTCGACCTAATCCATTCCTCTTATTTTTGCTTTACCTTTTGACGAAGAGCCAGAGAGGTGTTTACTATTGCTCGTGCCCAAGTGTTCTACGGGATGTTTTGTTTTTCCACTTTTTGCGATTGTGGGGGATAGAATGAACGACTTGGATGATTCGTCTGCCCAAACCACGCCGCGAAAGCTGGTTTGAATCAGCTCACAGGAATTGGGAACTGGCGCCAGAGGTCACTACAATAAGTTCTATATATTTGTACAAGTGATGTTACCAGCGGGTGATTTTGGTACAGAAATCGAAAGACCAATTACCTCAGTCTTATCAAGTTCATCACTCGGATCTGCGAGAATGCTTAGCCTACTATCGGTAATGATATAGTGCAGCAAAAATCTAGGGAGGCTGTGCTGGGGGAAGATTTTCGGCTGCTTGCAAAGTCCAAAGACTGATCTCGTCGTGAGGAAGTTTGGTCCACTTCGAATAGACCTACCAAACGTGAGATACAGTGCTCCAATGTTATCCCATCAGTACGCACATCATCAAAGATCTTCAACAGTTCGGCGGTTTTGGCGTCCGCTTCCCGTTGTCGTTGGACATTACTCTTCATTTTTTCGAACAATGCTTGGTTTTCCTCCTCGAGCTTTTGAATACATGAGCTGATGCCATACGATGATGAGTAACGGATAGACTTGCACTTTGTAACGTCGCCTTCAGCTTTTCCACATCCGACTCCAGTACGGGGACGGTCCTGGCGCGAACTGCGGTGCGTGGCTCCAAATCCTCTTTCCAGATATCTTTCGCTTCCATTTCACCGCGTTGTTTCCGAGAGCGCGCGTCGGTGACGACGCCATGAAGGATGTTGATACTCTCTCGCACATTAAAGTCCTTAAATAGCGTCTCGCAGCTTGCCTGACGCCTCCACTGTCAGCGCATGCAAGAGAGTCACGCGATACATACGTGTATCTGATCCTCCATGTGTCGCGAGATCGTGTTAAAAATGCCCTCAGCACCATGAGGTTCTTCTTTGCACCATAGTGCAAAGCATTCCTGAAAGTCTTCGTATCTATTGCGTTCTAGCGTGCCGACGTTGAGATGGTTGACAATGGCGCACTTACGTCCACTTGTGTGCGGCTCTGTTGATAGCGAGCTGCAACGCTGAATGGAAATGGGTCCAACGTTTACTGTCTGGCGATCCTTTCACCATGGTAGTAGTGGATGGAGAAAGTTATCTTGTAAACGGTCGGTTGCACTAATAGTACTTGAGTCATGTGACCCATATTGCCATCACTGCCTCCTGCTCAGCCTCAGACTCATCCCACAACCTCAATGCCATGGAACGTGATGATGAGAATGCAATCACTCCCAATGACATACGGATGCAACAACAACAACAACAGCGGAGCTCCGTACCCTCCTTTTTATTCATAATATTTATGCTCTTCATGCTCACGAATCACAGCGGCGACGAGTACCTCGCACGGAGTCATTACCAGGATACTTTACAAACTATGAACGATCAACTGTCCAACTTTACCGCGTGGATGGATGGCAAGAGCTCAAACTTCACCTTGGTAGGTGTTGACACGTGCCGTGCATTATGATGCTGATATGCAAGTAGCTGGAGAGCCGGCCGGCCCTCCCTTTGCTCACACAATCCCTTGTACCATATGGGCCAAGACTGGATCCACTCCATGTCTCCTACTTTTTTAACACTACCGGATTCATACGGGGTTCTCTCGACTTTTACAACATAACGCCTTCCAGCCTAGAGTCGACCAACGTTCCATGGAAGTCACATGCACAATCCTTCATGTCGGATACCAATATGACCGAACTCAGTGATAAATTGGGATCTTGGAATTGGTCCGCGGCGACGAACTTGTCATGGAGTGTCGTCGACCATACTCCCGTAGTCGTGGAAGGCGTTTCAGAGCGGATTGCCATGGTTCACGTAAGATACTTTTACGAATAGTTCCAGCCTATCCCTCCTCCTGAGAAGGTCATTTTTAGGGAAGGTTTGATTTTACGGATCCAACGCGTGCGGACGAGATGCGACTGGAGTTTGATGGCGTCCACTTCCTCTCAAACGGCTCCATTTATGGGTTTGCTGAACCGAATGGGTGAGGCGTTTTCGTTGCCGATTTGGAATTCCTGTGCTCACTCCCTATTAGGCGTAACATCGACATTCGGTACCTCCCCGTTATTGTTCCGGAAAGCGCTAGAAATGAGACGGCTCGCGTCATCAAACCAGAGCTGCTTTCTCGAATTAACAAAGTAAAGGAGATGATAGACGCCGGTATCATCGACCAAGAATCGTCCCAAGGTTTGCAAACATCGTTTGTCGCGTGATTAGGAAAATCTCCATGACCCTCACAGGTGGGAATCCTGAAACGGGCTGTGGATTTGTGGTGCATGCACAGATCGAACCTTCTCCCATTTCCGCGGACCTCATGCAGGACCTCGAAGATGAACTTCAGAAGCCAACCGGCAAGTGGACAGTGAAAAGACCTCCGTTGCGTTTGAATGGTATGCTTGTGAGCCGAGAGTGCGGGCTACTTTATCGCCTACATGATACGGACGGTTTGAGGTACGAAACGCGACGAGCTTGAGTTTATAGTTCTTTGATGACCACTGATGCATAGGTCTCAGTCATTCTTCCGCAAAGTTACAAACTGTGAGTCTATTCGTTCTACCTTTGCCACGTGTGTCTTATAGTATATATCAGATGCTGGTGTTTCTGCAATCATCTATCTTGTCTTACTGGCATTGTTATCCCGCCAAATCGACAGTGCACATAGCCCCGCAGCGCTTACACGCTTGTCGCTATGGACTTTCCTAAGTCAAGCTATCGTTGATGCCGTGGCATTTGCCGGACACATCACTTTTGCAATCTTGGCAAATGGCCGACCATCCATGTCTCTCGTCGCTCCGGCATTCCTCGCTTGCATTTTGTTTGCTCTTGAGGCTGTGAGTAAAGCCAATTGGGTCCTGGTTTGCGGTTGACGCTCACTCTATTGTATGGTATGCAGCAACATGCGATTCTTATTAATCAAGTCCAGGCCCCAGAGGATGCAGCATCCCAACAAGCTCCACGTACTCCGTCTCCTGCACAGAATGCTTCCACACCAGCTACTGACGCCGCTCAACCCTCGCTGCCCTTGCCAGCTACAGCACCTCCTCGTCCCACCAGACCCTCCTTCTTTCAGTTCTTCATTCGTCATCTCTGGTCAGACCCACAAGCCCGTATTTGTACGTGTTCACTTGTCGTCCCTAACTCCTCTGATGGCCAATCCATCGATATTCGCACCAGGGCTTGGAATGTTCTTATTCCTCACGTTCATCATCCGCGTGATCGTCACGCCCTCCCTCGCCCTCCTTTTCGTCGCTAGCATGTATTCCATGTTGTGGTTCCCACAAATCATTCGCTCAGTCAAGCGGGGACGACCCAGCGCGTTGAGCCCAGAATACCTCATCGGAACATCTTTTTGCAGACTCCACTTTGCGTTATGTGAGGGATTACATTTTGAAAGTGTGTCGAGCGAAGTTGAGCTAACTGGTACTAGATTTTTTGACGTGTCCAAAGAACGTGTTGGATGTCGGACCTCGGAGTGCGTCAGCGTTGTTTATTCCATTCTTTCGCTGATGACCGTTCTGGTGTGGTAGGATGGGTATATTATCTGTGTGCTTTCGTGCTTTTCCAAGTGGTCGTTGTGCTCCTTCAACAACGGCTAGGACCTACGTTCTTTCTCCCCAAACGCGTATGTCGATCTGTGACTTTGGGGGTCACGTGCAGACGCTTATTCTCCCCCCCACGAACCAGTTCGCTACCACAGAAACATACAACTATCACCCACCATTACCGCCCTCGGTCTCGAACCCCGAAGCACCAGAGCAGTCGCTGGGCGATTGTTCCATCTGCATGGAAGCGATTCATGCAGAGGATCCCAAGCCGCTACAGCACGTCGCCGTCGGTCTACTACAGAAAGTCGGGGGAAGGAAGAACTATAGTCTGGCTCCATGCCATCATTTGTTCGTGCGTGACTTGTCTATCTGATGTATGCTTTTGAAGTGACTCTCGCTCCTCTCTCCCCAGCACACGGACTGTCTTGACAAGTGGCTTGCTATCAAGGTGAGTAAGTCCCTGGCTAGTCCTTGATGGAGATGGCTGAGTCGTGTGTGTAGAATATCTGTCCCCAATGTCGTCGACCGTTGCCACCCCTCTAGCACTCCATGCATCGCTTGTATTCCCAACTAACCACGACAACAAGTTATTTTTTCTCAATAGATTAGTGTGTATTGTATACCAACATACCTATCGTTGCATCACATCGTATCTGATAATCCCAGCCAAATTTCAACTGGATTTCCGCCTGCACCGTTGACACGTGCGATCTGTTGGAAATGGAGGTCGATGCCTTTGGCGCGATCCCAGAGCGATCGTTCGTCAGGATGTCGTTCCTTGTAGCCCATGAGGACCCCGGGGGGACGTCCGTTCTGTTTTTGTTTGCAGGATTGGATGAGCCGCGAGAGTGTTCCGATGAGAGCAGAAAAGGACGCTGTGTTGTAGGTGACATCTGCCATGCTACGTCCAGCGCATCACATCAGACGAACCCTGTGTCGGTGAGCACGGTGAGAACGCTACATACACGATGACGTCTAGTCCGGCCTCCAATTGAGCTTGGACTGGTGGTGGAAGATCTTCCTCTTCCCAGTCCAAGATGACTGCTTGGGGACTACATTTGTTCATCAGGAGTTGATTAGAGGTGATGTTGTCTTGTAAGATGGGTATCGCAGAGGCTGTTGGTGTAAATGAGTGGGATTGGATGCGAATTGAGTGGGTGGTAGGTACGCACGTAGATCCGTGGTCACAATGGAGCCAGGCTGATCTGAGAGGTCCAACGTCGAGCGCAGAACGGCGAGCGTGATCGCGACGATACCCGTGCCCGCACCTATCAGGGGCTATCTTTCAGCTGGTCCGAAAGAAAGGTGGCTCTGGAGCTGTGTGACACGACCTAGCCTACCTAGTTCCAAGATATGCCGAGCGTCTGTGCTAAAGAGCGATTCGCGTAAATCAAACAGTGCTCTTCCTGCACCCTTCCCGGAGAAGAGTTGTACGAGCCAAGAACTGAGTCCGATGCCGCTGTCCCATATTTTCTACAGCTGCCCCGTGAGCGGCGTCAACAATATGTCTCCAGACCGCCGTGATGTGATGTGATGCGAGGGACGCGAGGCGACATACGAAGGTAGACATACCTTGTCGAGGTCAAAGGAGGTCTGCTCCGTAATGTCGAACACGATCGGACGGTCTTGGAGGGGAACGCGCAGGGCATACGATCGCGCGATCCGTTCTTGTTTCGTACCCTTTCCTGTGTTCTTGGTCCCCGGACCGTGTCGGCGGGGAAAGCTCACTGGCATAGACATGACCGCAAACGGCGTGTTTCCGGTCGTATCGGTCTCACCGAGTACGACGACCTGATCGTTCTGCGCCGATCCGCAGGTCAATATGAGCCGCCACGATGGACCATCCGAGCCTTTCCATTTATTCTGACCGTCCAGGTACGGTGGTCTCGGTACGGGGATCTCTTTGTACGCGGTGCTCGATCGCCAGGAGGTAAGTTTGGTGGGCTTGGTGATCATGGGCGAGATGGGGTGGGGTGTGTGAAGAGACCAGGTATAGTAGATGTCGATGGAATCGTCGAGGTATTCTGTTCGGAGATCGTTGCATATCTGGGGCATGATGAGGATGGGTTCGGTGGGTGTCGTACTAGCCTGTAAGGGTGGGGGACGGAGAAACGAAATGTAATAAAACATCCTGACTATAATATTGCTTGGTACCAACTGATTCTTGTTAGTAGATGAATCGTTCAAATTGCACGATCCGCAAGTGCGAGCATATGTCGAGAGACGTCGTAGTAAAATTCCAAGTAACTTGCCTAGTTCGGTAATGCGAGAAACAGCGCTCCGCAAATGGGCCACGCACAGTTATGCTCTGGACTACGTCTTGCCGACGTTCGTTTCGTTCCTTCAGTCCATGGCTTGGGCGAACCCAAAGTCGCACGTTCGTCCAGACGTCGCAGAAATGGTTTCCTAGGATCTCTCGAAACGTATCAGAAGTGGCAATAGACTCTACTTCAACCTCTCGTCATGCCGGGATGGATAATGTTCGAACATTCTGTGAACGTGTCGGTCGACCTCCGATACGAAGACAAGTCGCGGTGTGTATTCGAGTTTCATTCTCTCCTTCCTTCTCATTGATCTGTGGTCTAGTTCTTTTTGTTTGGATCCTGGGTCGCTTTCGAACTGGCTGCGGAACAGACACAACTTGAAAATGACCATTGGTCCAAAGAAGTCAAGAATTTTATGAGTATCTGGACTTTCCGCGAACCCACGCACGAGGAGATTAGAAAAGCAAAAGCCCGGGCCCAGGTCTCTGTACGTGAATCCTCTCTCGATGACATGATAAGCAGCCGTGTGGATCTCACCCTTGCCTCGGACAGCAATTCCTCAAGTACCTTGAATCAGTCAAGGAAAACATCTCTCAGTGGCCTATCGCGCTGCAAAATATATCTCTGACTGTATCTGCATTCGTGGGCTCGTTCTACTACGACGCCAGCGAAGGCAGGCGACTTTGCTGGTCGATCTGTGCATTGAATACTGCCATCTTTCTCATGTGGAAGATTCCTCGCTTCAGTGGATTCATGAACCGAGCTTTCACACATGATCCACTTTCCGGAAAGTCCTATACGCTTCTTACCAGTATGTTCAGGTCAGTGCTCGCTCGATGAGGTTTGTTTTCGCCTTGGGCTGATGTTTATGTCAGTCACAAGAGTTTCCTCCACCTTGTCGCCAATTCGATGGCGTTGGCAAGCTTTGGCAAGTGCCTCGTTGACACTGCCCATTTCTCAAATTGATTGACTCGGTTGCCTGTAGGCGCTGCTGCGACGCACTACTTGTGCGTTTCCCCGTCACCTGAGCCAGACATAAGTGCCCAGTGGCATTTCCTCGCGTTTTTCATTTCCGGTACGGTTTTCCCCGTCCGGGATCTCATCTTTCTGCACTTAACCTCGTGTTCGTCAAGCTGGGTTGTTCTCTGGACTAGTCAGCCACGGTGTATCTGCCAAAGTTCTTTATCCCCGGTTTTTGTCACACCTTTCCAAGCAAGCCGCAGTGCGGTCGTCACCAGCAGCGTCTGCCCTCGTTGGTGACGCGGCACAGCAAGCACCGAAGAAAATCCTGCCTTCTTTGGGAGCGTCCGGTGCGATCTATGCCGCAGTCACCCTCACCGCACTGGCTTTCCCAGATGCCCAGGTCCAACCGATTTTCGTGCCTATCAGTGTCTCGATCACCACGGGCGTAGGTGCGCTGGTGTTGGCGGATATTGTCGGCGTCATTCGCGGTTGGAAGTGAGTTTGTCAACTGCTTGCTTGACATGATGCTCACGTCCACACGCTAGACTCTTTGACCATTATGCCCACCTTGGGGGGGCAGCTTTCGGTGCGCTGTACTATGCGTATGGAAACGAGGTCTGGACGTTCATGAAGGAACTGTATCGTACAATCACCGGCCCTTACCATACCGAGGTACGAACCGAGTGAGAGCACAGAGTTCGTAGACCACATTCATGGCTTACTAGATGTAACATTGTTCTCCACTCTTTTTCGCTCACGACGCGCCGCAAAAACATGAAACGTTACCAACCCATTTGCCATAGCAAAACACAGAGGTCGTACATCCGACCTGAATAGAGAACTATCGATACATGATGATTTTCTCGAGAAAGCGAACGAAAATTCTTGACGCTAAGGCGCTCACTCGATGGTGATGCGCTTGGGCTGCTGCTGAGCCTGAGCCTTGGGGAACGTCATATTCAGCACACCGTTTTCCATCTTCGCTTTGACGTCTTCGGGCTAAGCCATTCATGTCAGACGAAAAAAGAGGTACAAACAAATTTCCACGACGCTCACCTTGGTACCCTGGGGGAGTATCAGATTGCGAGAGAATTTGCCCCAGGACCGCTCGCGGACGGTGTATCCGCGCTCATCACGTTGCTGGGTGGAGCTGGTCTCACCCGAGATGGTGAGACGGTCCTGGTTGACGTCGATGTTGACCTCATCCGGCTTGACGCCGGGCAAGTCAAACGTCGCGGTGACCGTGTTAGTCTCAGCATTCTCGTGGACGTCCATCCTACACCCATCGATGTCAGCCAGGACGCACGGAGGGACAGGGGCTATTGACGACGTACCTAGGCTTGAAGAGGTCGCGCACAGTTTCGGTGCTGGGACCAGTGGTGGGGCGCATGAAGCGCGAGGAGAACGCATCGTCGAAGAGACGATCGAATTCAGAGAAGGGATCGTAATAAAAGTGCATCATAGACATGGTGTATCACTGACACTGGCTGGTGGTGGGTAGGTTTCAGGAGACGGCAGAGGTCCAAAGGAAAGGAGTGGGGTTTATATAGTCCCACCCCTTCCTTTGTGAGATCATTCGCTGACGTCGAAGATTACGCTAAGAGCTCCTGAGCGTGCCACCGGTTTCTACACCGTTCGAGAAAGGTACTCATCTACCCGCGAGGGACTCATCGCCCCTGTCCAGTCACAAGACATTTGCGGAGCTTGCCGGCCTGTCGGCACTCCACATTCCGTGGAATACGAGAAACTACAATAGATTTCTCATATTGCATCGACTTTCAAAGGAACCCGTGGGCCCTGCAAAAGATAGTAAATTATGCATTATGAAAGGGTCGTAATGCATAATGGTTGGGACCAAATGGCCATAGCTTAGCAGAGACGCAAGCTTGACGAGGCCTTCCATTTTGAATCAGTACGCTGACGGAAACAGTGGAAGTAGGACGATGATGTACCGTACCGATAGGCTGACGATGTTAGAGAACATGGAGCGTTATTCGTCCCAGCGCATTGCAGAAGGGAACCAGTACGCTTTGCCGTAGCGGCCATCCTGGGCGTCGAGCCAACAGAGCCCATCACGGAGAAGCATATTCTCTAGCGCCGCTCTGGCCCGCTCGTACGTCCACCCGCGTCGGTTCACCAAATTTTCTTCGACGATCCTCCCACCCTCTGCCTGAGCTTCCGCAAGGATAACTCCTTGATCTTCGTCAAGCTCTTTCACCACATTCCGCACCATCTTCTTCCCTCCTCCGACGTCGATCACTTCGTAGCCAGCGCCGAGGGGTTGAAGCGTCTTGATACTTTGGATGACATCCTCTTCCGTTATCACCCCGCTCTCGACGCCTCGTAGTTTACTGACCATCCTAACCAACTCTCCCATTTCTATGAGCCCACCGTTACGTTCCCGCGTGCTCACACACACATCCACGATCTGAACACCGAGCTCGTACTGCCAATCTCCCATCCCAAGCAGTTCTGCCCACCAACCGCCTTTTCTGGGTCCAGCGAGTGGGTCGACGCCGATTGAGGAGCACATTCGTTGAAATTCATGACGGAACTTGGGATCGCTTCGTATCGACTCGCGGTGTGTTTTGGCGAAATGGGTGAGAGCGGTGCGGAATTGGGTGAGCTGTGATTGGAGATGGTCGACTTGCGCCTTTGATAGCTCTGATGAGAGCGTCGCGAACGAGCGTTGTGATTCCTGTTGTCGTTCGAATGCTGCTAGACCGACGCCCCCCAGACGGTGCATAGCGGAGTGGCGGGATGTGGCGCAGTCACTGGCTTGTGTCCAATAAGAGTAGATAAGATAAGATAACGGATTACCGTGGGTTCCCGACGGCCGGCCCTGCGATGTTCGCTACCTACCTCAAGTTCTGACTCTCCCCCGCCCTTGACCACCTTCAGAGCACGCCGTTGAAATGGGTCACCTGATAACGCTGGCAACGTATGTAACGTACTCTTTAATTAGTGCATCACTGACATTCGCCCCAGCTGGTAATGTTTTAACATCGAACGGACCGATTACGTTTCTGATCCTCCGCAGTTCCCTCAATCAATGGGCTTTGGATTTCCAAGTAAGACATCCATGCCATGCTGTACTCTGTTCACTCATTTTGTGTAATAGGGAAATTATGAACGAATCATCGAGAGCATTGCCACAGCTAAACTACGAGGGGCAACCCTGAGAGTGGGTCCAGAGCTAGAGATCCCGTGAGTATTGATACTTATATGGTGGTCATGTACTCATACACAATAGAGGTTATGGGTGTTATGATCACTTTCTGGAAGGTCTGTACTTCGCTATGTTCCTTGCGTAAAGGACCTGGAAGGTCGAGGAACAGGAGACACCGTGTTGCATTCTTGGGAAGTGCTCGCAAAGATTCTTTCGGGTGAAGAAACCATGGGAATCGTTTGCGACATTGGAATGTACGTGAATCGGACACGTAAATCATGATATACTGACAGGAAACCGTTAGGCCAATCGTGCACAAGAACGTGATCTACAACTGCAGAGTGATCGTCCACAACAAGCAGATCCTGTTGATCCGTCCTAAGATGTGGCTTGCGAATGATGGTAATTACCGCGAGATGAGATACTTCACGCCGTGGATGAAGCCCCGTGAATGGGAACACCACTTCTTACCCAGAATCATCCAGGCGGTCACGAAACAGGTGAGGAACTCACGCTATAGTGCAAAAGATGATGTTAATGAGCGTTAGATCAAAGTACCATTCGGAGACTGCGTAGTCAGCACAGTCGACACTTGCATTGGCGTGGAACTTTGCGAGGAGCTGTTTACTCCTGCCAGGTTCGTACCATTCTAAGTTGATGACACCGCGGACGCAGAGATTCACCAGATAATCCAAGTCCACACATTCCGATGGGACTCGACGGGGTCGAGATCTTCACCAACTCAAGTGGCAGTCACCACGAGCTCCGAAAGCTCTATACTCGTGTTGAGCTAATCAAGGAGGCAACTTTGAAGGTGAGGGGTGACACCATTCCTCGACAGACATGGAACTGGAATCTGGTCTATTCATTAGCTTGGTGGAGTATACCTGTATGCCAATCAGCAAGGATGTGATGGCGACAGACTATACTACGATGGATGCGCGATGATCGCAATGAACGGCCGCATTGTGGCGCAGGGTTCCCAGTTCTCTCTCAATGACGTCGAGGTCGTCACGGCTACGATCGACATTGAGGATGTGCGTGCACATCGCACGTCACGCAGTAGAGGTCTCCAAGCAGCCTCATCCGAAAAGTATCATCGAATCGAAATTCCGTTTGCACTTTCTGGCGGGAAGTTCGGAGGAACAGACGGGGAGCGAACCCTTGGCCTCGAAGTGACCCTGCACGAAGCCAAGTTCCACAGGCCCGAAGAGGAAATTGCGTCAGTCTCTGCTGCCATTGAGACCATTCTGCAGATGACTGAACGTCTTCTGACAGACTTGGACCTGCGTGCTGGCTATGGGATTACCTCCGACGATCCCGAACTCAGGGATACTTCGTACCTCTCAGTGGTGGTGTCGACAGCTGTGCCACGGCAGTCATTGTGTATTCTATGTGCCGCCTGGTCGCCGAAGCTGCTACTCGAGCAAGTAAGTACATTCGCTTCCTCGTATCGTAGCTGTTTATGCTACCATCGTTTGGTAGACAAGCAGGTCATCGTTGATGCCCGGCGCATCGCGGGAGAGCCTGAGGACTCGAGCTACATCCCTTCTGATCCCAAGGAGTTCTGCGGTCGTGTGTTCCACACATGTTACATGGGAACGGAGAACTCCACCGCCGAGACAAGAAAGAGGGCGAAAGATCTCGGAGAAGCGATTGGAAGGTATTTCCCTCCCGATTTGAGGTATAACAGCGCTGAAAAAATCTGCCAGCTATCATATCGATCTCAACATGGACTCCCTAGTCACCTCTGTCTGTGACTTATTTGCATTCGTGACGGGTGCAAGGCCACAGTTCAGAGCGCACGGGGGTACTGCAGCCGAGAACCTAGCTTTGCAGAACATTCAGGTAGAGGGTGCTTGTGTCGCATATTGACAGTGTGCTTACGAAGTTATTACTAGGCCCGGTTGCGCATGGTTATTGCGTATCTGTTCGCTCAACTCCTTCCTTGGGTTAGAGGTAGACAAGGTGGACTGCTTGTGTTGGGTAGCGCCAACGTAGATGAGAGGTAAGCTATACCAACTCTGATCTGCCACGAAGTTTGACCTGCCCTTGATAGCCTGCGAGGGTACTTGACCAAATACGACTGCTCATCAGGTGGGAGTCACCCACACCTGTCAGTCCGAAACTTCTAACAGTTCTGATTAGCGGACATCAATCCCATTGGGGGTATCAGTAAAACAGACCTGAAGAAGTTCATCGCCTATGCGGAAGGCGCGTTCGACTTGCCCATTCTCAGGAGGTACGATCCAACCCCTTTCTTGTAAATCATTGGCCCTGATCGACATGACCAATCAGCTTCTTGGATGCGATCCCGACTGCCGAACTAGAGCCTATTTCCGAGACGTATATGCAGTCCGATGAGGCAAGACTTCAGTTCCCGTGTGATACATCTGATCCCATCGATATCTTCGCAGGCTGACATGGGCATGACCTATGACGAACTCTCCGTCTTTGGACGGCTCCGGAAGGTGGAGAAGTGTGGACCATACAGCATGTTTACAAAGTTGGTGCACGAGTGGGGTTCGTTCTTGTCGCCCGTCCAGGTAGGCCGTGATCCCCGGGACGTCATTAAGAAATATCCTTGCTGAGCTCACATGCGCGTAAACGGTCGGTCAGATTGCGGAGAAGGTGAAATTGTTCTTCTTCGAACATGCACGGAACAGGCACAAGATGACGACGTTGACCCCCGCGTACCATGCGGCAAGTGCGCCCTTGGTTGCGCTCTCCAGATCTGACTGACGCTTGTATTAGGAATCGTACAGTCCAGATGACAACAGTACGCACGACCAAAGCCTCCGCGACTCATCACGGATGCTGACATTGTTTTAATAGGGTTTGACCTGCGTCCGTTCTTGTATCCGTCGAGGTTCCCCTGGCAATTCAGGAAGATAGATCAGGTTGCTGCCGTACTACCAGACAGGTCGAACCTAGGACCCGACAAGGCCAAGACCGATTAGATCTCGACCCATTAGCGCGGAGACGGGTATATTGGCTGATGAGTGTACAGTGCAGGGTAGGTTTACATAGAAGGTTCGTGCTAAGTAGACGTGTCTCAGTAGGTGTACAATAAATAGAAACAAGAAACCCCGTTGTTCATGTCCGTAGGAAACGCGAGATACCACTTTGAACGACGATTTTCTTCATGATGGTCGGTTCTGGTGCTAAGAGAATACATGAGCGTCGGAATAGGGAATGTTGCACTGATTGGATACTTACGCTCAGTCAGTCCTTCTTCCTTTACCTTCCGTTTGATAGCTTCCATGACCTCACTAGCAGCAGTACGATCAAAGTCCCCTCTCGCCTTCATCAACCCTTCCACAAACGGTATACACGGTCCGTGGACTTTGGCGAACGCCCAGAAGGATAGGAACGCCATACTCTTGGACGCTTCCAGCATTGCGAGTATGTGTTCAACGACCTCAAAGTACTTTTCCAGCTCCTTGTCTGGCTTGAACTCGCCAAAGAAAGCAAACACGGCGCTGATATCCCCTTTGATACGCTCCGTCGCTGCGGGTAGGCGTAGCTTTGGCGAATTTGCGAGCGCGGTGAGATATGTGACAAGGAAGGTGTCGAGGAGGTCTTCCACCAGCAGTTCAAACAGAAGAGGTTTGACGAACTGCTGATCGGACGTATAGTCCTTCATCGTCACGACGATCTGTTCCACGATTCCGTCGTACCAAGCTGCCTGGAAGAGCTGCTTCGTAGCCGGTTTGAGGTCGTTAAAGATGATATCGACAAAAGTTTGCATGCATTTCTTGGCTACGTCCAGGTTACCGTCGATGGCGTCATTCAGCTTTTCGTTGATAGGGACTCTATACTTTTCAGAGACGAGAGGTTCTAGCTTGCCAAGCAGTGTCTCGGTGTTATCGGCCGATTTGATCTGATCGTTGGCGAGAGCGAGGCAGTACTCCGCGAGGCCGGCGACGACCTCGTCCGGCTTCTCCGTCTGCTTTTTGAATTCTGCTTCCACCACTTTGGTCCATTGATCTTGTATCCCCCGCATAACTCGACTGATCTCTTCGACGACACGAGCGAGGATGGCACCCTGTCCACTTTCCATCGCTGCGTCGATCTGCTGGTTCACCATCTGGAACAGGATAATGGCACCCTGGGTACCATACAATCCATCGCTATCTACCTCTGGTTGCATCGCCCGCGTCGTGAATTCCCGGATTTCGGTCTTCGTGAGGTTGGCAGACCACTCGTCGAGCTTCTTCACGATGACTTTGAGGTAATCTTCGATGAGGTTCTGTTCCTCACCATTGAGGAGTGGTGGATCAATAAGCTCAGGAGGGACGTTGAGTTCTTTCATGCTCTTCTTGTACTCTTTGAGCCACGCGTGGAGGTGCAGGAGGATGCTCGCCTCGGGTTCCGATTCGATAAGACGTTGGAGCGTTGCGTTCAGGTTTCTATGATATTCCTTGACGTAAAACGCGTACATGTCATAGCTGGGTGGGAAGCAGGGAACGACATCGCTCTCGATGCGAATGAGGTCCTGATATATCCAGCCCAAGTTGTCCAAGAATGCACCTGGATCCCGGCTGTACCGCTCGTAGCTGACGTCAAATGCGGATTGGATAGTTTCTGTGATAGTTTTGGTGATCTTGGAGCGGTAATGTTTAATGAGCCGGGCGTTGGCTTGCATGGATTTGAATTTAGAGGCGGCATCCATTTTGGCGGCCTTTTTGACGAGACGAATGGCAATTGCCTAACGAAACCTAGGTTAGCGGGTAGTCGCGCCAAAAAAAAAAAAAAGATTGTAAACGCACCTTTTCGTCCTCTTTTCCTTCGAACTCTGCTATCTTGACGAGCTTGACGACAACGTCCGGATGCCCAGCACGAACAAGTGGAAGAATGTTTCGAGCCAGATCCATAAGATAGGTTTCAAAATCAACTATCAATTGAGAAAGTCTCTCAAAAACTCGGACCAATTTTTGGCGAGATGAAGCAGAGGCCTGCTTTGCTTGGTGCATGGTCTGATTTCGGAATGCCTCCAGACGGTTGATTTGGAAGTGGATGTGGAGTAAGTTGGGAGCAGGACCGACGAGTTCTTGGCTATCTGTAGCAAGCATGTCCTCAAGCATGTCGAGCTTGGAGTTCATTTCCAACAGGTTGTTAACCATCTCTTCCGTTTGTTCAAAGTTGCGGTGAACCATGGAAACCTGAATACAGAGAAGTTAGCCCACAATCACGAATTTAAGATCAACTCACACGACTGATCTGGTCAAATGTCGATACAGCGTTCTGCGGATCCGCACACAACCTGTCGATGGTTTGCATCTCCTCTTTGAGCACCTGGACATGGTTCCGTGTGCTAAGAAGCTTCTTGAGTCCCTCGCGGGTAGCATCTAGCTGTTCTTTGACACCACTTTTGAGTCTGGCATCGATGGAGGCCTTTTCTTTCTCGAGTTTCTTGCGGAAGGCTGCGACTTTGATGAGGTCGTCAGGTGATTGAAGGTACTCGCCGACTGCTTGGGCGGCAGAAACCTGGGAAACGACCATCGCCATGGTGGGCAAGAACTCGGAAACAAGACGCTATGGCGGCTTTGGTGATGTCCAGGCGATGGTAATCCCGTTTTGCAGCAATAACTAGCTGTAGTAGGTACTAATTGAGATCTTGTTATTGGTGGCGGTGTTTGTCTCTTCGGACCGTACTACGGTGGACGTTCACCCATGGCGTCGAGGACAGTGCAACGTTCACTGTCAAAAAGAGTCCTTGACCGGGTCTCATGTCAACGAAGGGCGCTATGTCGGGCGTTCTCGACCGAGTCAGTTCAGGACAAAGACGTGGTGATCGTTGGAGGTGGACCGGTCGGCTTGGCTTTGGCGAGTGCACTGGGTGAGTCCCGCCAGTGTTGTGGGATTACATGTACTCATTGAATGATAGGATCAAACCCACTCGTGCGCGAGTCCGTCAAGGTCGCGCTCATCGATGCTGGGGACCTGTCCAAAGTTCGCGACTGGTCACTTCCAGCCGAGACATTTTCGAACCGCGTTAGTTCGATCACAAATACTTCGAGAACATTTCTAGAGGGTGAGCCTTCATTGCATGACGAAACAACTCTTCGCGTCAACCTTGTGCAGACATTGGTGCATGGGCATATGTTGATAATTCTCGCACTAGCCCCATACGGGAGATGCAGGTAAGTCGTATTTAACGGCGCTCACGACTGGGTTATATGACTGTGATGTAGGTTTGGGATGGAATTTCGGATGCACGCATCGTATTTGATGCTGCAGAACTTCCTTCGGCTGCCAGCGTGGCTCAGTCCAACGAGATGGCAAGATTGACAGAGAACCTAAACTTGCAACGCGCCTTTCTTCGCCACCTCGAGAAGTCGCAAGCCGTCCATTTTCTGCAAAAAGTCAAGGTTGAGTCGATTCAGCCCGAGGTCGGGGGTAACGGCTGGCCTTTAGTCCACTTATCTAATGGCACGACGATTCGTGCAAGACTCCTTGTAAGTCCCCACTTGATGTGTAATCCATCCTCGATATCGACTGTCTTCGAGGTAGGTGCAGACGGATTCAACTCGCCTGTCCGCTCGTATGCTGGAATCTCTTCCTATGGATGGTCGTATGACACGCAAGCTGTAGTTGCTACGCTCAACCATGCGCCGCGAGGTGCATTCGAGAAGCCTAATCATACAGCATATCAAAGGTTCCTTCCGACTGGCCCCATTGCCTTCCTACCCCTCTCTCCGACAGTTTCTTCTTTAGTCTGGTCAACCAGACCACGCCACGCAGCAGCGCTATGCAAATCGGACCCAGCTGTATTGGCCAACATGATCAACGCTGCATTCCGCTTACCAGACGTGTCGATGCGATATCTCCATGATCGTATTCTGGAGGCGGATGCTGCAGGACAGATCCTTTCGCACGATGCAATAAGTGATGAAATTGCGTTCAGAGAGAGATCCCACAATATTTCAAAGTACTCTGCATACGCCTCTGTGACGTCCGCCTTCTCAGGTGGTATTCCCCCAAACGATGCGGATTCCGTCCCGCCCCTCGTCAATTCGATTCAAGCTGGTACGATTGCTAGTTTCCCGCTCAGATATAGTCACGCAGAAGCGTACTTGGGCGAGGGAGTGGGTAGCCGTACCGTCCTTGTAGGCGACGCAGCACACACCATCCATCCCCTCGCAGGACAAGGGCTTAACCTAGGTTTGGGCGACGTCGAATGTCTCGCTCGCACTATCGCCCAGACGCTGAGGCATGGAGGAGATATAGGTCGGTAGTTCTTCCATTGCCTTTCTGGCATCCGCTGCCCTCCCAGAGACTGAAACTAAACTTGTTCAAGGCTCTTACACAGCTCTCCTTCCCTATGCGAGTGAGCGCTACTTTGCAAACCACAAGGTCATGTCTGCGGTGGATAAACTACACAGGCTCTATTCGTCGACGCTCGAACCAATCGTCTGGGCCCGTTCTGTGGGCCTCGAGGTGGTGAATGAGTTGGACTCCGTCAAAGCTGCCCTTATGATGGATGCTGGAGGAGGCCGATCCACGGGGTCGGGATGGGAGTGGAATTTGCTTGCGCGGGGTGTGGAAGGGGTTGCTACTGGGTTGAGTGCTGCGAAGATGTTGAGAGAAAGGTTCGGAAATGCAAGATTCTTTGGGTAATACCGTCCATATGCTGGTGTAGACAATCAAAGCTCAGGGGTCAAGGTAAACTAATATAAACAACACGTACCCGACCGTATTGGCACGCGCATCTATTCCCGTGAAGAACGACCAGCGCAGACCCATTAATCAGCAGAATCCAATCCAATGCAGCCAACCCCAGCGCCATCTTCTCCTCCACGTTCACCTAAATCAGCGACTGAAGAAACGGTATACCCAGCACCGCCTCAGAACAGAGGCAGCGCCCCTTTTTCGGTCCTTGCAGGCCTCTTTGCCAAATTATCCACAGAACGAAAGCCAGAACGCCGAAGGCATCTCCTCAATGCATGGTTAAACGTATGTTTCTGATCTTAGCTATCTTCCATCAAGCTTGACTTTGTGGCATAGCATTGGAGGGAGCAAGTCGGTCACGACCTTTACCCCGTTCTCCGCCTCATTCTTCCTCAGGCATGTTTCCTGAATACGGCTAAAATTTAAATCTTAAATATATGTACAGAAAGATCGTGAGCGTGCAGTGTATGGTCTGAAGGAGAAGAACCTCGCCAAGACCTATATCAAGCTCATCCCACTCGGGATGAAAGATCCCGATGCAATTCGACTTCTAAACTGGAAGAGACCCTCAGGAAAATATGTCTGTATCTCTGCGAGTCTATGATGAATTTCATCTGAGATGTGTTTTAGTCAGGATCCGGTGATTTCTCCAATGTGCTTTATGAGGTCATCGGCAAGCGCTCTTCCGTAGTCGACGGGTCGTTGTCTGTTGACGACCTGAACGGTATACTTGATGAGCTGTCCAAGAATACAGGGAAACAGTACGCGTACATTCAGTGGCAAGGGGAGTGCATTGATGTTCGCGTGTAGAGACGTCCAGTCCAAAGTTCTTCAACGTGTCTACAATCGTGCCACCGCTGAAGAACAGAAATGGATCGTACGCATTGTACTTAAGGGTACGTCTTTTTTTTTTCCAAAGACATTTATTGGTGACAATGTGGCCTCAGATATGGTCATATCAGTCAAGGAGACGACTGTGTTTTCTGTATTTCACCCGGACGCCGAAGATTTATTCAACACATGCTCAGACTTGAAGAAGGTGGCTTGGGAGCTGTCTGATCCAACACGCAGGCTTAACGCGGAGGTACGATTGTTATTGGGCCCTTCTGAAAGCGCAGGACTTATGCAATAGCAGGACAAAGGCATCCAGTTGTTTCGTGCATTCGCTCCCATGCTTTGCAAGCGACCGAAACATAAAATTGAAGATTCTGTCAAGGAGATGCAGAGTCGCGCGTTCGTCATGGAAGAAAAACTCGATGGGGAGCGCATGCAACTACACAAGCGCGGTAATGAGTATTTCTACTGTTCAAGGTGAGAGCGTAGGTGGCCGATCCAGTCCATTTCTTACATTTGTTGTAGAAAAGGAAAAGATTACACGCACCTTTATGGAAAGCACGTTGGAGCGGGTAGTCTGACACCGCACATCGACGCAGCGTTTGATGATCGGGTTGAGGAGTACGTGTATGCAACTGCAAATTATCGAGTACTCATTGGAATCACAGAATCATACTGGACGGCGAAATGTTGGTATGGGATCCTGTGTCAGAGCGGAATTTACCGTTCGGGACCTTGAAGACTGCGGCACTTGGTGCGGCGCTCGATTTACTTTTCCTTGGAAAGTACCTTACACCCCATATTTAGACAAGTCCAAAGTGGAACACCATCCTAGACCATGTTGTAGGTTGTTCGATTTCGAACTTAGTTAATTCACACATCCCCTTTTCCAGTCAAAGTATTCGATATACTATATCTCAATGGCATGTCTCTTCACAAGAAGTCCCTCAAGTTCCGAAAACGAAATCTGCGAGCTTGCATCCAAGCAGTTCCCGGGCGGTTAGAGTTTGTGGTCGAGTTTGATGGCAAAACTGCCAAAGATGTAAGACAGAGGATGGACGAGGTCATGGCGGCAAGGGGAGAAGGCCTCGTTCTAAAGCACCCGGACTCAGAATATGTTCTCAATGGGCGAAACAAAGACTGGATCAAGGTGAAACCAGAGTACATGGTATATCGCCTCCCTTACGTTTTGCATGCTGTTCATTCCTGTTCCTGCAGGACGACTTGGGAGAAACTGTTGATGTGCTAGTCGTTGGTAGGCCGCCAAGTGCACCGTATGGCTGAAACGTGTTAACAGGCTGTACAGCGGGAAATTATGGGACCAGAAAGCGATCGGGTGGTGTATCTACTCTAATATGTGCAGTGCTCGACGATGGACATACAGGAGCAGGCGAACCAAGGTCAGAGAAGTTCTGGGTCATCATTTGCTTCAGGTACCAACCAACCCTCTAGGTACAGCTCCTTTGTACGTATTGGCACAGGCCTGAGCTTCGTGGACTACGCATGGATACGCCAAAAGCCTTGGAAAGAATGGGATCCCAAAAATCCTCCGGAGTTCTTACAGACTGCAAAGCGCAGTCACGAAGACAAGGGTGATGTTTACATTGAGCCTGCAGAGTATGTTTCTGGCTCTGTCTGCTTTGTTGTCTGACATGCTGGCAGTTCCTTTATCCTGAGAGTGAAGGCGGCTGAGATAACCAACACTGGTGAGTTGATATGGACTCGACACCGTTGTATTGGTCTTGGAATTGACTCTCCTGTAGATCAGTACCACTTTGGTTTCACGATGCGCTTCCCTCGAGCTTTGTCAATTCGAGACGACCTTGCGATCGAGGATTGCATGACTGCGTCAGGTTTGTTCTCTCATTTTGAGTATACCTGCCATTGGCTCAATCGTGTCAGCCATTCTGGAGACTATGCGCACAGAGCGCAAGAGGAAGATGGGGAAAGATGTGAGGTACGCACTTGTTGCATTGCATTGCTTGATAAACCATCACGTTCGTCCCAGTTTCGACGATCGAAAGAAAAAAAGAAAGACGATGGCAAAGAAGGTTGACCACGAGACCTTTTTCCAATGCTCGCTTACAGACCCTTTTCGTAGCCGATGGTCTTGCCCCAATATCAAGGTCCAAGTGCTGATGGAGTCGAGGTCGAGTCGGAGTTGTTCGAAGGCATGAAGTTCAGTGAGTAATTATCATACCCGCGGCTAACATCCAAGTCTGAGACGTTTAATAGTGGTGTCCGCGGATCCGAAGTCGAATACTGGTGAACAGGACCGGAAAGCATTGATGAAATTGTACGAGTAACATGGGCTATGTTGGCGATTCACTCATTCGTAGCAGGATCTATGCGAACGGGGGAAGTTGTGTCCAAGTTGTGGCGTCTCAACAGCCCGCAATGGTCGTTTACGGTGGCAATATGATGCGTATGTAGCCTGTTATTCAGAGATGATATTGTGCTAACGGATACACCCTAGCTTATGACATCAAGTTGTTGGTCAATAAAGGTACAGTTGATATCGTTCGACCACAGTGGGTCCTGGACTGCGTCGCAAGGGATGAACTGGTTCCCCTGAAGAAGAGGTACATTATTAAGGAGGAGACCTTAATTCAGTTCCACGGGTTCACAAACTTCACAGATATTTCTTCCATCCATCGGACGACCGGCGGATATCCGCGGAATACAACGAGTCTGATACCGAAGATGAAGAAGAAATGGGCGATGAACCACAGCAGCCATCTCGAGAGCAGGATCCTAGCCTGAAGGCCACGACTCTAGAGGGGATTGAAGCCAAGGTAGAGCCTGTGGAGGAGGTGGATCCGGCTCTCGCGGACTGGTTGAGAGTAGATGCCAGGCACTCAGTTAGTGAGGATAGCGAGACGGAACCGGAGAGTGATGTGGATTCCTTGATTGATGACGTCAGCAGAGACACCGATGAATGGATAGAAATGGAACCAAGCGGTAGCGAGACCCTTGATTCATTCCACGTTTTGGTAAGTCCTCTCACACCTACCTCCGTAGTGAGTGGTTCACATGCCTTCATCGAGTAGTCTCTATCCGAAGAGAAATCTCTCTCACAGGCGAGCCTTATTGCTTGTTCTGTGATTTCATTGTTGACGATGAGTAGCCTGAGGATGTCGTCATGGGCGAAACTTCGGAGCGCGAATACGACACTACCTTGATATTTAAGCATTTGTACGTGCATAGTGGCCCCCGTTTTTGGATGTCTGGCTCACCAGATGTATCCCTTTTATAGGTGCTTTTACATCGATTCTCCAGAGAATGCACGTAGAAATGAGATGGTCGTAAATACGAAATATGAGAAAGAGGTTTTCGATCAGTGCGTTTCATCTGTTTTCCGTCAGAATGAAGGGAGCTTATGCAGACACAAGTTTCCTTAAAGTTTCCCGGAATATTGAAGAAAACGGAGGAAAGATTGTGGATCTTAATAATCCCAAGCTAACTCACGTAGTTCTTGACAAACGGGACGTGTCTCGCAGGATGGTTCTCATGCAACTCACCTCAAAGTAAGGTGACATCCTCTATAGGTCGCCCAAGCTGACGTTGTCATAGGCCTAAACGTCGTCGGCTTGTTATATCGGACTATATACAAGCATGCATAGACGAAGAGACTTTGCTTGACGAGGAGGGTATGTCGAACCTCCGCGGGTTCCCACACGCGAAGTCTCACGATTCCCATACCAGAATTCGTACCTTGATCAATCAATGGTTACATTTTGAATGTACATATTTCTGTTGTTGATGGGAGATGCCTGGGAGTTCTAAATGTGACTGCCCCTGAAATTACTTGCGGAAGTGTCTCAAACCCGATGAGTAAACATTCCTCTAAGTTCTTTCGTCACCGGAGTGTCGCATAGACTCTTGATCCCGTCACAGCAGCTTTGTATACGGGTCTCACGCTGCCAGTAGTGGGATACCTGGCATCTCGAGCCTTCCGCTGAATGTTTGCATTCAAAGCCATGGGAAGGCTTTCTTTCTTTCTTTCTTTCTTTCTTTCTTTCTTTCTTTCTCTCTTTTTTCTCGGTGCCTTTACACTTTACATGTTGGCTAAGACGCAATGTGGTCAGCCTGTTTTTAGACATGGATCCAGTTATTCCTGACTCTTTCAGCTGTATAAATCACACTGTCCAGATGTCCAGACACAGCATTCGATGTGAACTATAAGGAAGTCCACTCGCGAGAAGGGAGTTGTTGCGGACTTCTCCACGCGCCTTCCTGCTACCCCCAGAGCCTTATGGATGATGAGAGCGGTATTCCTCTCGACACGGCGGCGGTTGTGTCCACCGTGCTAGAAGGAATTCTCTATGGTGAGTCAACGTGAATCATCGTTTGTGCACGAAGGTGATGTGATATCTGCGCAGGGATTTCTATCATGATGTTCATTGGGACAGTATGGTCCCTAACGTACAGACGAGCGCATGTCAATAGAGCGATGATCATTGTCGCGTGTTTGATGCTCCTATTTAGCACGGCGGTACGTAGGGATTTATGTATTATCTATTGTGTCTCGCGGGGTTAACGTGTGGGCAGCATATAGTCATTGACATCATCCGGACGTATGAGGGCCTGGTACAGTACCGGAGCGAAGGGCCCATAAACTTTTTCTCTGACGTCGCCCAATGGAGTTTCGTATACAAGAATTTGATATACACGCTACAGAATCTGGTCGGCGATGGGGTGGTGGTGAGATGCCGCATTCGGTCGCCATTGATCCCCTCTTATCTTCAACATTCCGTTCAGATTTATCGCTGCTACGTCGTCTGGCAATCATTGTGGATCGTCGTCTTTCCCATCTCATTATGGGCTGCTGTTGCAGGTAGGTATATATCCCCATGTACGCACTCGTGATGCTCACGCAACGACAAAATGGCAAGTGACTGGGGTCGGGTGTGTATACTTCGACTCCCAGGCGACTGTCAACAAAGAGGACGTCTTTGCCCCAAGCACAGGGAAGTGGATAACAGCATTCCTAGCCATTGCGCTCTTGACCAACATCATCAGCACATGTGAGAGACATAACTGCTTCTCGAAGTGTTTCCACTAATAGCTCCGCGGCGTTTTTTCGTCTTCCCTTCGTCACATAGCACTGCTTGCGTTCCGGATATGGAAGGTAGGAAGGCGCGTGACTAGAGCGTCACCGCATGCGACGATGTTGTGGCCCGTCCTACGGATCATACTTGATGCGGGAGTACTCTACTCGCTCACGCTCCTGGCAGCGCTCTTATGCTTCGTGGCCAAGAATCGAGGACATTATGTATTGATCGATATGGTGCGTCTGCGACACGGTTTGGGTAGTCTTTGGGCTGATCGTCGTTCTGTACCCCTCGTTTACGTGATACCTCCCTGGGTCTTGTTGCTGTCTCCCTTACCGGTCCGTTCCTCGTTCCTTACGGTGCCTTCTCTGTGACCACCGAATAGTCTGTGCCCATCATGTCCATCACCTTCTGCATGGTGATCATCCGTATCACTATCTCCAAAACTACTTCCCAAGGCGTCATTCGACCACCTTCAAGTGGGTCTGGTCTCACGTTCTCCCGCATGTCGCGCCTTAACAGGGAACGTGAGTACCGGATGAAGCGCATGGAAGTGCACATTACACAGTTGACGGAAACGAACGAGCGCGAGGAGTATGAGGGTGGGAGCAGTGAACCGAGGAAGGATGAGGAAACGGAGGAAGTAGACGCCG
>JBBPRF010000412.1:0-25006 GCA_038092875.1 Lanmaoa pseudosensibilis | reverse complement strand
GGTTTGCGGGGGGTTGGGTGAAGAGGCGGAGGTAGGCGTTTGAGGCGGAGGTACGAGGGCGCATTCGCCGACGGAAACGACGTGTGTGATTCCGAGGGCATGGAGCATATATACATTCGCAGCGTGATTTCTAAAAATATGCTTAGCATGTTGCTAGTCATAACACATGAAACGACGCACAAGTTTCCGAGATACAAAAATGGAAGCACACGACTCGGGAAACTCCCATCAAACCTCGCATCATCGAACCATGTCTGATGATCCGATATAAACGACGGCAATGTGTTTGCCCTCGGTCGTCTCAACTGCCTCGTCGTGGTCGACACGGCAGGTAGAGGAATGACGGGTGTAGACGAACCGTAGTTGACGGTCAATGCATGCGGTCGATGTCCATTAGCATTATTCCTGGGAGCAGGGTAGTCGCCTGCTTGTGCAGGTATCCCAGGGAGTCCTCGCTGGAAATCTCCATATTGGTATCGCGAGCGGAATGAGATATTCGCTACTCCCAAACGAGCTTCAACTTTTTTCAACAAGGGAACCTCGGATTGATAGACGAAAAACGATCGGCGATTGGTGACCTATGGCCAAGTCAGTCAACAAACCACAGGAACAAGCGCGGAGTCCGACCTGCATCTCCAAATACGCCTCCGGTAAACTCAATCCTTTCACAGCCATCAGTAAACAGAGCGCAGGGACCGATGATTCCGTGTATCCATCACTTGAGTATAACAAAACTTTGAGCGGACGGGGTCGGTATGCCGAAGGCGGCGGGATTGTCGCGTCGCTCAAATCGCTTTTCTGAATGTCAATCGGGTATTCGTCGCCCGTGCTCCCGGAGGCAGGCTTGTGAGGCGTGATCGAGCCACTTCTGTTCTCGCTCGATTCTGGTATGGGTGACCACGGTAAGGGTAATGTATATGCTTTGGGGGGTGTTCTAGATACTCCGTTACCGCTTGCACTTCCCACACCGGGACTCACGCTCGTCAGACATCCCAGCGCTCCTGGCGTGACCATTCTCTCCAAAAACCTGATCACGGGCAGCAGCGCGTTCAACCCCGCCGCCGTTGCAGGTGGGGAACTGGGGAAAGGGAGATGAATGATAGCGGAAGGGTGTGGTGGAGGCCGAGGCGGCATCGTCCCTGGAGGTGGTCGAGTATAGAGTGGGCCAGCTGCGGATGTCGACAAGGTCAAAGGAATGGACAAATCAGGCGGGGATGACGCACGCCGATCTTGCTGTTCCCAGTGTCGACGCCACCCTTCGGCCCATTCCACCTCCATCATCCGCACATGTTCCTCCGCAGCTCGTAGGTGTGCCAGGGATGGAAGAGGAGCATGCTCGTGGCATTCGACGCAGATATCAAAACCGAGACCATACGCGGGGTCATTCGTATATGTGTTGAATGGAGAGGGCTTTTCGGAGTCATGGGAGATATAGGGATCCGCGAATGGATCCATGTATGGGGAGGTGATCGGATGAGCCGCACAGCCGGGCTCGGGAGGAGGCTGCATGTGTCCCCTTCGTCTCAAAGGGGGCTTCCACAACGGAACATCATTTGCGTTCCCTAGGAACACTTGACCCGCATTTGGATTCCAATATGTAGCCGTCGTGCTGCCGGGGGCTTCGTCCTACGGCACCATGCATGAGCAGAGCAGTGAGGACAACAGGAAATCACATACCGCTTGCACGTCCCTGTCATCACTGCCCCACACAGTCAGAACCTCAGAAGCACGTGTGAGATCCCTCATCTCGTCCTTTTCGCGCTGAGCAAAGTCGATCGTATTCGCGCGCTTGCATCTGTGAATACGTGTATTCACATTCACAGGCGCTCCAGATGACAGGTCAAACGAAGTAACAAGATCTTTGTTGAGCTGGGAAGGGGCAGACAAGTGTTCGGCTTGTTCTGCCGCCAATCTCGCCTCGATTTCGAGTTCACCAACGAGTCGTCCGTCGGTCGCCTCTGTGAGGCCATGTGTTACCCCACCACCAAGGGGAATACGCGCGCTCCCATTCCGTGTCGGGGCAGCGTGTTCACAGTCGCCGGCACATTCGCCGTCTTTTCTGACGATGAGCCAGGGAAGATCCCGCTCGAACTGCTCCGCGTTGGCGTCTAATATATAGACACCGAATTTGAGGAAGCCTTCGGGGGTGCAATGCGGATCTTGGTCTTCCTGCACGTCCGCCTCGAGATGAAAGCCGGCTTGAACCCACTTCTCCAATCGCTCGCGCCTCTTTTTTTCGACGGCTTTCTTGAACCTGGCTGCGACTCTGAGAGTGGCAGGGGTAGGACCCTTTGGAGAGTATACTACAATGTCTGAGATGGAGGTGTAGAGAGGCTGTGTGGGGTTGGCAAGTTATGATTGGATGAGATGACGAGACTTACGAGTTGTATGCCGAAATTGCGTAAACTGATGCCATCGGGGACTTTAGCCGGTTTGAACTCCCAGTCTATCTCGAGTGCCGCAGCGTCGCCACGAGTCCAACCGTGGAAATCATACGTACGGGGGGGAGGACAGGGTTGTATGAGCTGGGAGGGAAGAAACGAGCAGGTCAAGATGGAGTGCTTTTTGAGAGGTTTTTGGCTAGGAACAGTGGGTGCTGAAACGGAGATCAACGCGAATCGCGGGGACGGGGAACGATGCGACGTACCTGGAGCAGGTTGTAATGGGAGGGTGGTTTCGAACGCGGAAGCATCGGGTAGTCCAGGGCACGGAGGACTAGACGGGGAAGGGAGGGATGTAGCACTCGTGGATCTTGAATGGGAGTCGGACGAAGATGAGGAAGCGTCCGTCAATGAGTTAGAGGAAGTGGACGAGGGGGGACGGGAATTGGTGTAGACGATGTTGAGGGGTGCGCTAGGAAAGGGGACGGAAGTCTTGGTGTTTGTGTTCAAGTCTGCGGTGGATATGCGGAGGGTAGTGGGATGCATGAAGGAGGGTGTCGGATCGATGTCCATGGGGGGATCTTGGTCGAGCGAGGCCATCTCGATGTCTGGGTCGTCTTCGGAAAAGTCGTCCGAGTCGGTGTCGTACTCGGTGTCCTCGGAGATGGGGGAGGAGGGGGCGTCGAGGTCGTCGTCGCAGAGGACCCAGACGAGACCCCTGTAGCGAGGAGGACGGACGACGCGACCGGAGGAGTCGCGCGTCATGGCGGTGGGGTGAATGGGTCTATCGGGGGATGCGGAGGGGGCAAAGAACATGCACTGGGCGTCGTTGTCGCCGTCGAGGCCATGGAGGAAGGGGAAGAGGACAGAGTCGGGTGGGTGGGCGGTGATGTGGTCGAGATGCATGCGTGCAAAGTGAGCTGTGGGGAGGAGGGGAAGCTGGCCAGCATGTTGTAGTTGGCGTACGTCGGGGGGAACGACGCCGTAGGAGGAGGCCATTCGTCGTCGTGTGCTGGACAGAAAGTAACTACGAGCTCTGGGGTGATAAGAAACATGGTACAGGTACAAATAGCCATCAGACCCTCGACACCACAGATCTATAGATCGATCATTCCCATTTCCTAATTCGATCCCCCGCGTCATCTGACATGTTCCAGGCGCTCCAACACGTGATCAATCCCCCCCCGCACTGTTGCCAATTCCCTCCACTTTCCCACTCCGCCGACTCGGTGCCGCGCCCATCCAAGCAATTGTCACAGCCCAAGACTCCAAACAGTCCGGTGCCCGCCATCAATTCGTTCCCTCAGCACACCCAGCCGCGACCGGTACTCGTCCACCCCAATATACGCACCGCACACCCGTCGCTTCCCATCAAACGCTGATCGTCCATGCAATACCCGGTGGTTGTCCACGCTCAACACCGTCCCAGGCGTCAACTGCACCCAATACTCAGAGTCGGCACTCGTCAGCAGCGTGTGCCACTTCCAGATCCCATCGTACCTGTCCCGGCCCATCAGTTGCGTTCCTGTCGCAGTGCCACTGCTTACCAGGGCTCGACCAACCCGGCATCCAAATGGTCCATCACACTCCGGTCATCATTGTTCCACCGCACTTGCACGAGTTCCCCGCTCACCTCATCGTGTCGTAGCGGTGGGTACCCGCTGGGCGGACTCGCCCGGTACAGTGCCGTCGCTTCCCCGGCAGCGTGCGCAGGAATAGGAATCCGTGATAAAAGCTTGTATGCGTCGGGGTGCAGTTCCTTCAGTAACGAGGCAACGTAGAAGCCATCCACGAGCAACGTGGCCCCGCCCGAACCCTCAGCGTGAGAGAGAAGATGGAAGAGTTGTAGTCCGCATGGATCCGTCTGCTGTGCACATCAGTCCGGCACTCCCCAGATACAGTCAACACGAACAAAGTAGGTATTGTCGGTGTGTGCACCAAGTGCCATCGTGGTATATGCCGTGTCTCCTTTGGAGAGGTCTGCTGTGAATTCCCAAAATTTGCCGTCTGCAATCGACTTCTTATCTCTCCGCAAACTGGAAAAGGAAGGTTGCTGTACTTACATTGCGTTTCACGGATGAACCCAATGCGCTTCGACAGCTCCTCCGTCGCTTCGGGAGTGGCAGGCACCCCAGAAACGAAGCAAAACCCAAACCGGTCCTATGCAGCCGTCAGCTGTACCTCTGCTGTCTTCCATGTCTACACCCACTATGTTAGATAACCATTTATATAACCCCTGATTGCTCTCATCCATGGCGTCTGCGTAGGAAACTGTCGGAGGTGACTTGGCTATCTTTGACCCCCATAGCGCCTTCCTAAGCTGGCCGTCAGACGATTGTTCTGCACTCGACATGGGACAAAAACACAGACTCGCCAAAGCTGGTGGGCAATTTTGATGGAGGGTCGTATGTATGCGCTCTCAACCAAGACCACGGATAAACCGAGGAATGATACTCTGCGCCGGACGCAGGCCCTGCATCAATCAAGTTGTGAGTAATCCACATGGTAACGGTGGTGACAACGAAGACACACAGACGACTTCTAGGCCCTCAGCCGAAGCCTGAACGTGATGCGGTTTGATATTCGGAGGGATCTAGACCGCATACATGGATGATTCAGGACATGACACCCAATTCAAACAGCGACAACACACCTCGAACGTGTTGACCAATCTTTGTTTCGTGACGGGGTGAAAACAACTCGGACACCGACAATGATCTCGCAACCAAATGTGATGACTAGCAGTAATGATGTGATCATCATCAACATCGCAATCGACGGGTCTTTGCCCGATCAAAAGTCACGGGGAGACGTACAATCGCGACCAATTCTGGGGTGCCCACAGAATAGCGATTTTTCGGTCATCCGCGTTGGCGATCGGCAAGTCTGTCGTGGGATGTTGGTTTGGAACGAATCCAAGTTGGTCTGAAGATACGGCTATGGCTGCGGTAGTGAGCGGTTGGGCTGCGCCATGGGAAGGGTGCCTCTGTTCAACGCGCGCTCTCTGTGGTGAGGTGTGTATTCCGGTGAAAACTCGTGCCCTGGAGAGCCGGGAACTCGTTCTAAGGATGGTAGCAAGAGACATGACTATCGCCATTGAAGCAGACGAGAAGTCGAGAACGCTCGCAGGCGATGGTCACGTGAGTCAAAGTTTACGGTTCACGTCGCTAGCGATCCCTCGGTTAGTACTGAACTGACTGGCTCACTCTCTTGATGAAGATCTATCGATATAGGGAGTTCCATGCAGACTGGAAGATAAACAATGGATGATAGGTATCGATGGATTTTCCCTATAACGCCGGAAGATGCATTGATAAAGAGCGCCCTTGATGTCGTGGGGCGATGCAAACCTTGACCAAGCCGAATGACAGTAAGTACATATCACCCGAGCCAATATTAATAGGTGCCGACCCCATCGTCTTCGTCCCCCATCCCATGCACCCTTCAAGAGTCTGGCTCAGTACGTACCCGTCAAAACACCGACTCGCACTCACGTAATGCCACCCTCACAGTCACCGGCGCGTCCTCCGGATTCGGAAAAGCACTCACCGAAGTCGTCCTTCGTAAAGGCGACACCGTCGTCGCCACCCTCCGCACACCCTCCGTTCTTGCCACCCTCGCCAACCACTATCCTCCCTCCCAGCTCCTTCTCCTCCCCCTCGACGTCGCCCGCCCCTCGGACATCTCCGCCGCCTTTACCCGCACCCAAGACACCTTTGGACGCCTCGACGTCGTCTTCAACAACGCCGGGTATGCCATGCTTGGCGAGGTCGAGGGCACATCCGACGCCAATGCCCGCGCCTTGTTCGAGGTGAATTTCTGGGGCGCAGTCGGTGTGAGTCGGGCTGCGGTCAGGTTTTTCAGGGAGGTGAATCCACCCGGGAAAGGCGGGGTGATATTTCAGAACAGTTCCGTCTCAGGGTTTCTTGCGCCGCCTGGTTTGGCGTTTTATTGTGCGAGGTGAGTGAGCGGATTAGGTCATCTCGAAGCGCGGCTCCGACCATCTTTAACGTGTTTTTTTGTCTTGGATACCAGTAAGCATGGTGAGAGCGGTTCCGGACCTTTCTTTGTCGACATGATTCGCTGACATTGACGTGGACGTACCTAGCCATCGAAGGCTTCACGGAATCCCTCTCAAGAGAGCTCCCATTGGAATGGAACATCAAAGCAAGTCCCACACCCCAATTCGACTCACACCTCCCACACTGATCGGTCGTCCCCAACTAGATCTGCATCATCGAACCCGGCGCATTCGACACCAACACCATCGCTGCCACCCAAATCCTCCCATCCCATCCCGCCTACACAGATACCCTGACCGCAGCCGTACGGGATACCTTCGAGGACATGTCGTTTGACGGCGACCCGTACAAGTTTGCAGAGACCCTACATCGGATGGTCGTCGGTGCTGATGATGGCAAGAAAATACCGTTGTTTTTGCCGATCGGGGAAGACGCGTTGGAAATGTTGCAGGACAGAGTGAAGAGGATGGGCAGGGTGGTGGGGAACGTGGCGCACTGGTCTACGGATTTGAAAAAGGATAAGAGCACGGACAAGGCCAAGTTGTGATGGCACGGTGCGTGGATGATGTATGAGACAGATGTCCGTCGGAGCGGATGCATCTCGCTTGTTACGAATCCGCACATTTCTTGTTCCCCCTATCACCGGTGCGCAGGGTGCGCCCTCGCGAAATTATTTATGCCACTTCATGCCCGGTTCATCACCTGTTTGCTATGGGACTCGCATGTCGGAGTTGCATGCGAACACGGATATGGATGTGCGTAATTCGTCACCTCAGTGCTGTAAGTGCAGTCTCTTGTTTGACAGGAAGCGCCCACCCATTGTTCCATAATGAATTGTTTCCGCCCCGAGGATCGATGTATAGTAGCCGAGTGACGTTTGACTTTTTTTTGTTGTCGTGATGCCGAATTACTGGTCGTTCCTTTCGATCGAGCTCATACTAAGTTGCTTTGCTCGGTGTTGTGCGGAAATGAAACCGAGCTTCAGGCCTTTCAGGTTCTCCTTCGACTCCTGCGGAAGCAAAGCCGTCTAAGTTACAGTGTAACTCCTAAATGAAATGAGTCCCAAGCGGATCTTCTTGCGCCATGCGCTCTCCATACGATCTTTTCCCAGGTAAGTAGATGCAACCAACAAAAGAAATGAAACGAAAATGTTTTTCGTCGCACCCGTCGAAAAAAGAATGAAGAAAGACAAAAAGTGATCTGATCTCACTCTTTTCAAAGCACGCCGTCCTCCCTACTACTCTCCTGCTCCGCCGCCGTCTTCTCCTGAACTGACCCCTCGTCCCCCGTCGTCGCCCTCCTCGGCAACGCCCTTTCCACCGCGTTACACCTCGGCCCCTGAAACCAATGCACACCCCCATACACCGGGAAATAATACCACCCCATCGCGAGCGACATCACCCCGCCCAATACGACCGACGTATAGTTCATCGTCGCGACCTGTGGACCGGGCGTGGGGAAACAAAGAATGACGAGCATGAAGAGCATAAAAGTGACCGCGACGGCTGCGATCGGGGCACTCTGCAAAAAAAAAAAAAAACAATCGTACCCGTTGTTATCCACGATGAAATGGTTGGTCAGCGTCCCCGTTTCTCGTATAGAACGGAACGAATGCTTACCAATACCCCGAGCGAAAACGGCCCCGGCTTGAAATCGTTTCCAAACATGAACCTCGACAGGATGGGCGTGGTATACTCCACGTACGTTGCCGTCACCGAGATCGAAAACACGGCACCGATTGCCGCCGGACCCAATAGCGCCAACAGTCCAAGGAGGAGTGCGAGCACACAACCAAACCAGACAGTGTTGATCGGGGTGCCCGTGTACGTGTTCATTCGGTAGAGCAGGTTGGAGAGAGGGAGGGCGCCGTCCCTGGCCAATGCAAACGATTGGCGGGAGGCCGCGAGGACTAGGGAGGAGCCCATCATGTACCTGAAAGCGATATGGGCACGGGTGAGAGTGGGAGAAGTGGGTAACTTACTGGACTAGGATGACGAACGACCATAGGACTAGCGTCCACAGCTTTCCGAACGAACTTAGAAATACCTGGGCCATAGGTTGGTTGACAGTGCTGCCTAGGACGTTGGAAAGGTCCGACCCCATGCAAAATGCAAGGAACACGTTGATGACTGGTGTCGACCTAAGATATTCAGACGTTGTGGACAGGTATATATGGTCTTACTCCATCCCAGTACACCCGCAATCGCGATGGCAGTGACCTTTTTGAAATTCCGAAGTTGGTCCCAAGTACGAGAACAAGGTTTAGACATACCATTCCCCAAGGTGCGACGGTTGCAGCGTTGGATGACTCCTCGCTGATATATATGACCGCGTCATAACCAGCTTTTAAGCAGCGATAATAAAGATGGGGTGAAGCGATCAAGCACGAAAGCAAACGCACAGATCGTCCAAAGAGGCGGCAGCAAACCGAGAATGAATGTAAATACATCTGGCCATCCAGAAACTATAATACTGTCATTTCAACGGCTTTAGAATATTATCTCTCGCACTCACGATTTGTGAAGTTCCCGAAGACATATGAGGCAGGGTTCTTCAACTCTTTCGGCGTCGCGATCGGTAGCGCGATAATGACTACTAGACATAGCCTGCCCACGTTTCAGACCACCGTCACGCAGGAGCACAAATCTGAACTCACAGGACGTTAAAAACAACGTATACTATCTGTAGCCTCGCAAGCACCTTCGTCCCAAGACTACAAATAATACCTTGACTGAGGATGATTGCAGCGTAAATGCCGCTGTCACAGACTCATTCACATCCAGTATCGAGTAATGTCGGTGAAGACACTCACTAGGATTGTTTGCTCGTGATAACCAACTGCCCGTCAGAACCTATATTCGCTGCGGCAGCGATCTGGACAGTACATCCCCAGTCGACCGAAGCTGGGGTAGATGATCCATTGAAAGGACGAGATGAAAAACAGTCTTACGTACCCATTCCAGCGATCGTGCCAATTATACTCGCGTCTAGAGCCAGTTGCTCAACCGTCAGCCGAGATGAATACAAGGCGGACTTACATCCGACGATCCAACATAAAATATTGCGAGTCCGAGGGGACGATAACCTGTATGTCAGGTAGTACAGCTGTAAGACACATCGTTTGTACCGGTTTCCATCGAAGGAGAGCCAAGACACGTACCCCACCCGACGTCGGGGCCGATGACACCAACTCGCCTAGTGCCATACCAATGCACAGAATGAAACACGACCCAAAAGCCCACTGTACAGCGTCAAAGAACAAAAATAGGCAACGAGAGGTAATCAACGCACGCCCCACACCATCGACACAGCCCCTCCATGGGATACCGAGCTCGAAAGCACGGAACTGCGAAATGGCGGAAAAGTTGAGAAAACAACAGATGTACAGCATGGATGCTAGGTCGCACGATAACGATGGTAACAGCCCAATGATACTGAATGCGATTCCGAAAACCTAGCAGAAACTCTTTCGATTGAGGTGGGAGCGTATTTGTCCGTATGTTACTCACCTCGAGGGGGTTAAAGGCGCGCTCGAACTCCTGTTTATACCCCAGACTGGCCAATACTGCTTCATCTGATTCCTTTGCTACACGAACGGACGTCATGATACGGGAGAAGGGACACGTTGGGTCAGTTGCAATACACACCTTCTCGATCCCATTATATAGCCTTGAGAGGGTGAAAAAATAGATTTTCTTACATTATCTAGAGTTCGAACCATGTATTATCCCAAGAAGCCGCTCGCGGGGTAGTGGTGGCGGCTCCAAGAGGGAGTAGTCACGGAGTAATTTCCTCCGACCTTTCAAAGGATGGAAGACAATCTAGTTTCCGGATTATACGAAAAGTCGGACAAACCTTGGATAGGGATCAGGAGGTTGAGCGGGTTCACCACAAAAGGTGAAGGCTTCGATCAACTGGGACACAGCGTGTACAGAAATGGAGGTAGTAGCGTTTGTTATCGCCGCCCAGCCACGTAGCACCAAAGGTGCCGCGAGTTACAACAGACACATGAGCTGCATAGAGCAAAGAGAGCTCCTGGTTTACTGATCCACCTTCGATCTATGTCACTGAAGTATGGTTCGGATCGGTGAATACACCGCAGTTCTCGGGAATTTAAAAGGTATCCATAACTCTGAATCCACTGAGGGTCGACTGACTGGTCGATGTCTCTCGGGCGGCCTCTCTTCTGCGTCAACAGCATTGAACCCGCAGGAGTCAGGCTCGTGCCAGTGTGGTTTCTGGACGCACTCTTGCGTGAGAGTGTTTGAACTTTGAAGAGCAACTGGATGTAGACCAGTGAGTGTGAGAGTGTCATCAATACATATCGAAACGCAGTGCGCACCGACGATAAACACAAAGAAAGTACCAGGTAACAAGAGCTACTTGGAAACGACTAGTTGAGGGAACAGCGTACTTCTAAGCGCTACACAAATTTGTTCGTCTGTCTGTGAACTCGTCACATTATGTACTGCATCATCTGTCGCGGTTTCGTCTTGTAGGATACCGTCCCTTTATAGTTTCGCCACCGTGACTTGCTGACATGCGGCGCAGACCCTGGAGATGTCGGCAGTGCCAAGGGCTGTCAAAGTTTCTCATCCTGAAGATGAGGAATTAGGCATCCAGGATGGAGGTGTCGTTTCGCAACGCCACTCCACTCGTCCCACCATGCTACATTGCAGCGCAAGGGAGTAACACAAGCCGCGAAATTATATGTGATGGCCTGTTGGGTCTTCACTCAATGCGTTCGCGTGGACAAAGACGTGAAAGTACTGCCAGTTCGGATTGCCCATGCGGATAGAGTCGAGAAGGGTAATCCGTGACAACGATTACGGGGAACGTCAAGTTCATGGCTATGGCGACGCCATGCATGGTTTTGTGGCTTTCCATGGGTCATACTGTGGGTTTACCAGACCGTCGATCATCGATTATTAACGGTTTTCCTCATAAGTCAGAGTACAGTGCAGCTTTTCAAAACCTGGTAAGTAGTGACATGTGATACTTTCGTGCACGTGATCTGTGACCACTGTAACGGGTAAGGTCCTTCGGCAAGACGTCCGAGCTTTCATATATGCGTTAACGCTGGGCTTGAAGGAGCTCTCCCATCATCCCCCGCCTTCACCTGGTCTGCACATGAGAGCAACGAACGTCCGATTTTAAGGGTATTAATGAGTTCTACTGTCTCTTCTCATCGAGACAGGCGCAACCTTGACTATGCCCTCCGCTCCGGTCTCGCAGGTGGTCTTGCCGGGTGTGTCGTGCGTACTCTGCTCATTTTTGTGATACTACTTGTATAGTGAAGGTTTTTGGATCGTTTTCAGGCAAAGACAGCCGTCGCACCTCTCGACAGAGTCAAGATCCTTTTCCAGGCCTCTAACCCCGACTTTCAGAAATACGCAGGTATGCGGTACGGGTCTATCTACTTCCGTCGCACGCTGATGGTCGTGCACCTCTCAAGGATCGTGGACAGGCGCATTCCGAGCCGGTTTTGCAATATATAGAGATGCTGGCGCGCGGGGGTTGCTCCAAGGACACTCTGCAACGCTACTCCGTATATTCCCATACGCCGCCATAAAGTTTATGGCGTATGATCAGTGGCGATCGGTACATTGCCGTGTTTTCCCAAGAAAACGTTCGTTTGAACTAACACTCCCACTAGCTGCTCATACCAACACCCGATTACGAAACAAACCTTCGACGGTTCGCCGCCGGCGCACTAGCAGGTGTGTATTCTTCCTGCAACATCACTCTCGGCTTCTCTGACATTCCTTTGTCAAGGAATGTCATCTGTCACATTAACATACCCATTAGAATTAATCAGAGTCCGCATGGCGTTTGATAATCACATGACAAGCAAAGCAGGACGACCTTCATTCGTCCGCGCTATCTCCCACATCTTCCACGAGACCGCCGTCTCTCCCACCTACCCATCCGCTTCATCGACCGCCCCCAAACAAATATTTGAACGGTTTCCGATACTCAAGTTTTATCGCGGTTTCACTGTCACCGTGGTCGGCATGATTCCTTACGCGGGGACCGGCTTCCTCGTATGGGATTTCTGCCGTGCCTACTTCTACCCCATTGTAGATGGCAAGGCCCAACGACCCAGTATCGCCGCAGACCTTGCCATCGGTGCAGTATCCGGGGCCATATCCCAAACGACATCCTACCCTTTCGAAGTCGTTCGACGACGTATGCAAGTAGGGGGTTTGACACGTCCCGATCGATGGTTAGGCTGGGGAGAGACAATGAGGGCCGTATATACGTCCGGAGGGTGGAGAGGGTTCTTTGTTGGCCTTAGTATAGGCTATCTGAAGATTATACCAATGACTGGCATCAGCTTCGCAGCATGGCAAGGCTTCAAGCGAATGCTGGGGTTATAGAAGCCAGAATGTACTATGGTTTCGCTGCCACTAAACGTCCCGAGATATGATTCATATCATATGAACTCAGTGAAGGTACTGTCAGTGATATGAATGGGTCACCCACTCAAAGGGATCAAAATGAGCGATCGTGCCAGGTCTAAGGTCACCGCTTCGAGCAAGTGAGGTGCCTGACCTACTGCCGGAAGGAAATCCTGTAAAAAATTGGTAAGAAATACCAATACCAATGCGAAGTAGTCATTTGATATTCACAGATACCCTGAAAATTTAAAGGGACTTGAAACCATAAGCTATACAAGCTATGCATCAAAAGGCGTCGTAAGCCGCCTTCGCAACAGCTGAAACTCGTCGACATGGCAAACCCAGAAAAAGGATCACTGGTGCATCTCCTTTAGTCACCAGCGCATGCATCTGAGTTTGGCCTACCGAGTTCATCTTGAGTCAAAGGGGATATCGTTGTGCGAGGGTGCTAGTCTCATAACAGCCCATCGTAGGAAAAGCCGAAATGGTCCCGATCGATCACGGTGCTCACTGGATCAGGCGTTATTCGAAGTGAATCCGTAAATGTTAGTCAAGCCGCCATCAAGCTCTTTGCGGAGGTGAGTGCCTGGTCAATAGATATTAGAGTTATACAACGGATAGACTGCCAACAAGCCCCAATATATGACAAGATATCACTAAAGTGCAGCCTGGTCACGACATCAACATGGTATAAAAAGCTAGGACGTCAAAACGAAAGTGACAGCAAAATGATCGATAGTGTGCTGAGGTGCCCGACGCAACATTCGGCAGAATTTCCTTCTTGTCCTGCCCAAGGTTATTGCAGGACATGGTTCCAGATGTCATTTTAGACGGCTATCAGGGGGACGATTTTGCCTCCCGCATCCTCGCCAGACGAGCGACCATACGTCTCCTGAACCTTTTGTACTTTAAGTTGGATGTTGGTCGACTGGGCCGTCGAAGTGGCTTGCAACGAATTGGTGTGTGCCCAGCCTATTGAGCTGGCCTGTGCAGGGATCGGAGATGAGTGACAACCATGTGACAGTAGCTAAGCAACTCACCCCTCCGTTCACGTCATACGTACCGACCATCTCTGCCTTGAGTAACTCACGAGTGAGGAGGGTATCCAAGAGGGTCTAAAATCAAATGAGTGGATGGCACACTCTCGTCACGTCAACGACACTCACGTTCGTGTAAATACGACCAATAGGAATAGCGAACATGCCGTAGAGATTCGTGCTCGGGAGAACGACGAAAGTGATCAAATCACCCATGGAGAAGATCCCAGCGAAGAGACCTGTCTGGATGGCACCGCGAATAAGTCGGTTGAGGATTGTATCTGTCTTGCGGAAGCCAGTTCGCGAGCGGGTGAAAATGATGATCAAAGTAACTAGTGATTGTAAATGAGCACCGTGATGTTATGTAGATTGGAGTAAACAAGCATACTGGTGATGAACGCATCCACGACGACCTGCATGGACAACCAGGCAATCACGAGGGGTGTGATACGAGGTAGCTCAGACAAACTAAATGGTCGTGATCAGTCTGATGCGGTATAGCAGTCGTGAAGCGTACACTTTAATGATCCAAGCCTCGATGGTGCAAGTCATACCCAGAACAAACGAGGGAATCGCGAGGACAACGACCACGCCATATAAGATCTTGCTACCGGTCAAACACCAAATCCTACAACAAGAGATTCAGCTCGAAATTGGGTTGGTATATCTGTATACTTGCCTAAACCCTAGGTATATCTGTGTCACCAATGCAGCAAGCGCAGTGCCGATGGGGGTAAATGTGTATGGCCATTCAGCCACTTCGACCACAATTAGGACTAGACTGAAATGAACAAGCTGCATACAGTGATTACACACCTGCAAGAGCTGCTGGATTGTCATAATTTGCCACGCTGGAATGCACTGAGCATGGGTAGAAACAAATGTTGATAAGACTACGAACGTATAATTCCATGCCATATAGATGGCTCTGTGGAAACAATCAAGGCACTTCACAAGTACCAAATAATGAATAGTACTCACGAGCAACTGTGGAATGTATCCAAAATGAACAGGAAGAGTACCATGTATCTAAAACCGTCGGTCAGAACTGTAGATTCGTGAATTGGTGACCGACTGACTTTGTTGCTGGCCGATCATTGAATTCTGCAGCCAAGGTATGAGCTATTCAATGAATCCGTCTTTGTTGCGTCTACGTACTTGTCCGGTAGTACGCAGCGAACTGGTACGTGACAAGGCCATACAAAAATGTATTAACTTGTAAATCACAAGGTTAGTCAGTGCCCAAAACCGACGTCGATGTTGCAAGTCGCTGATACTCACAGAATATGCCCACTAGCAGTGTACCTGTCATTCAATCCCATTAACAAAATCTATTCCACAAATTGGGCACTCCGTTGCACGCACCGATGGTTGTGTCATACAAGCCCATTTTGTATCCCGGTTGTTAAATCAAGAAGGGTCTGAGTCCGGACGACTGAAGCGCGACTTTGGTGAGAGATGGGATGGGGTGAATTGACCTCATCCTACTTGACCCATTGGCAAGATATATTCATGGAGGACCCTGAGTTCCCCCAAATATGGGTCCGTGTGGGTACTAGATACCAGGGAAGAACGTCATCCCTTGAAGTTCTCTGGCAGTTACGAACCGATTGAATTTGGGAGGCTGTCTCGGAGGGCCGAGACATTCAGCGAACTTCGTCGGAAGCGGCATTTTGTTTAGGCGAGAAGGTCGCGCCTAAAAAGCCTCCACACCTCACATATAAGATTGCGTGATGCGGACTGAATTCTAGGCTATGCATCATGAAAAAATCTACTGAACTCGGAAATGCCGCCTGCCAGCGGCAAAACCTTGCTTGAGTGCGTGAAGTATGGTATAGCAATTCATGTTCTATTCCATGAAACAAGCTCTGCTCGTCTTCGGCAGTCATGGTTGGTTCGGCGCTTTCATAAAATACACAATTCTACACACATTTTTTGTCGTCCACATAGCTACATTACATTTACTATGTATTCTGGAGGTCTGCGAGTTTGAACGAATTCAAACGAAGCAGAAATGAGCAAGATAGTCAAAATACTGGCTGAATCGTCACTTTGGTGTCACTTGCCGGGGAGTGCCGCAGCTGAGTCTGAAGTTTTGTCAGGCTGCCGCGAATGTGCTGAGCCGCTGGTAGGAGCAGCCTCATAGCCTTGTGCGAAAATGCTGACATTAATTCTTCATTGTTATCGCTGTCCGATACTCGCAACTATAGCCACCATCCTCCCTAGTTGCACCTTTTTAGTGGAGCCCTATACCAGGATTCAAGCGGTGTTTTATTTCTGCCTGTCCTTGCAAGCAAAGTTTTGTCACGTCGGGTCACACCTTCGAGTGTGTGCGGGGTTTCAACTGGGGATTTAATATTTAACGTTTAATGGGTAATTACCCCAGGTCATTTTGAGAGAGATCTTTCGAGTTGCAAGCACGATACCTTGTAAACTACAATTGATTTTCTGTCCTTCTGGGTACACCTATCTCTATGACATCTCAGGAAATTCTGTAATAGGCTGCCCGAAGAGATATTACCGCAACGGTGTTCGTCGCGGCGTGGCGTGGCGTCTTTCAGGCTCAGCATCATTAGTAACTCAGTTGTGTATCAGATCTTTTTCGTTCATTTTATCTACTAAGAGGACGCTTGAGCTTCTAGCTCGAGATGCCATTTGGCTACGCACCGCTGCCAACGCAGCAACCAACGCAGGAAGCAGATCGCGAGCTGAATGAAGCATTCACTTCCGACGAGGAGGAGGAACAGCCCAACTCGGATGCTGCGCCTCAGCCCAGACTGCCCGCTGAAACACCCAAGGCAAGCTCAACGGTCCCAGCCGTGTACGATTTCGAGCGTGACTTTGACTACGTTCGACCACCACCTGGCTCCCCTCCTCGTCCATCTGCTGTCGCACTCCCCAACGACTTTGGGAACTCCAATGGACTTGTCCCTTCGTCACCCGTAGCAACCCCGATTCATCGGCCTTCTTTCTTCCGCCGAGCAATCGGCGGAATATTACCCACTCATTACACACGCTTACCTACCACTGGGGGGATACCCCATCCTCGAGCCGTCGGTGGGGGAACCCAAAACGATGGCGTCTTTGCCAATGTCACAGCGAAGCCAAGTAGACCTGTGCAAGTGCGCACAGATGATGGCAGTGTTTATGTGATGCCCGAGGAGACACAGAGCAACGCACCCCCAGTACGTTCTTTGATCTACAGCAAGACTTTATTACTGATTCTTGCTCCAGTCGTATGCTGCTGCTCAGGCAGATGCGGTACCTCCCTACTGGGAAACAACCGTGCATGCACCCGCGGGCTTGGACACGGATTCCGGGATGATCATTGATGATCTTCCATCTGGCTCCATATTCACTTTTATCGCCAACTTTTTTACGTCGTTTTTCTTCCAATTCGTCGGTTTCCTGCTCACGTACCTCCTTCATACGACTCATGCAGCCAAGTTTGGCTCTCGAGCTGGGCTTGGTCTCACCTTGATACAATACGGGTTTTATTCCCGTGCCGGAGAGGATGGCTTTGGGATGCCAGTCGAAACCTCCTCGGGGATGCAGAAGATATCAGAACGTTCCTTTTTGCCGGCCGCTCCTACTTCGGCTGAGCAGCCACCCTCGGACAGTGCATTCCTCAGTATTACATCGAGAGAGTGGTTGTCGTTTTTGCTCATGACTTTGGGTGCGTAGATAAAGGAATCCTTGGATCCTTGGTGCTGATTTGCTGTTACCTCCAGGCTGGTTTCTTCTCTTATCCTCCTTGATCAGCTTCTGGCGCGTTAAACATTGGGAAGCCTCTATTCGTGCTACTCAAGCACGAGGACCACCATCAGCCGAGGAAATTGAGCGGGATATTGCGACCCGCCGGACGCTCGAAAATGTGTTCAATCTTTCTGGGTTGGATGGCCACGAGTCAGCTCAAGATGAAATGCATATTCCGACGCGGCAGGAGCTTGATGAAGTGCGATTACACCGTGACCTGCGTTCGGCGGGTCTCTTGTGAAATAATTGACTATTCACAGACTGATGTACGATTGGTTGGCGCGTGCTAGTATTGTCGGCTTTGGGTCCTTCCATCTTGTTGTTGGATCGTTTTCAAATTTATTATTGTTATCCATCTAAGTACTGTAGTCTATATAACATACCAACATTCGAATGCTAAATTTTGAAGGTTAAATTTTGTAAAATCATCAAACGGTGGTCCCTTTTTCGAAGTTTATCAAACCCCATATCGACACTCGGTTGTCTTTTCCTGCCGCAATCAACCACCGCCCTCGTTGACGCTTTTCCTCGTCGGTCATGTCATCCTCATCCTCATTGTCATCCAATCCACCCGAAACGCCACCAGAATTCGGGTCAGTGGTGCGTCCCCCGTAAGTCGAGGCAAAAGCGAGTGCATGACAGTTTTCTTTGTGATACACTAATGTTCCAAGTGACTTGAAACTCTTGGTCGAGTAAAGCCTCACTCTGGATCCCAAGGAGCCTGAGAGACCGTGATATCATCCATAGTGGAAGAACTCACCGGCCATCCCAACCACCGACTGCGCATACACGCCCATCGTCGCGGATGGAAATGGCACCATTTCCTGGATGCTTGGTTCTGAACCTCCGAGCCGATTGCTCTGCTTCAATCTGCGTTGACATATTCTTAAGAGATACAATCTGAGCTTCGTCTCGAGTCTAATGCACAATAACGCACAAGGTCATATCTTCCAATGATGTGATCAGCAGAGACCGTCAGCGCGAAGCTATGGTCCTTTGATACCACCATGGCCATCACTAGAGCCAACGGGGATTGGCAAAGAACGTCAGTGTTGTGTTAGCACGTGGCGACGGACCTGATTCGACATGCAACTGGCTCTTCCAGACTACTTCCCACCCTTTGCCTTCCACTGTCTGCTTGCCTTCAGGGGAGATGCGCCGGCGGAGAACGACACTCCCATCTTCGTATGCGCATAGAAGTCGTAGTTCTCGCTGTGCCTTTGATGTGGATGGCGACGTCAAGGGGGCATAATAAAGGTGCATTGACATGATAATGCCTGCGAAACTCTCAGAAGTACATCGATGCACGCCTAGAATAGGCTGACCAGATTTGTTCCCAGAACGGCCATCGGAGAAGTGATTAGCAGAGGTATCTTCTGGGTCTCCAATCGCAGCATGTAGTCTTGTGCGGTTGGGCAACGTCCAAATGTCCGCCTAAAAGAGCACGCTCACATGGGAGGTGCAAACGCCTAATAGTAGAACCTACTAGAGCTGATTCGACGAGGTTTGGGACAGCGATGAGCGCTGTAACCTCACCCTCTGAACTGTAACTCGGAAGAAGAGAGAATCGACAAAAATTCAGTGCATTGACGTCCAAGGAGTAACACAGCGAAGGGGGAGGTTGATCTATCAAAGAAGCTGCCCCGCCTTGTCGGATTGTCACCGATTCCGTTGGACGCTGCCAAACGTGAATCTTGTTGTCTCTGCCATGACTTGTAGAAGGGGACGACGTGCCATCAGTCCAATTTAGCGTCGATGAGAGGACACGAACCTAATAACATGATTCCCATATTCTTCGATGCCAAGCAAGCCCTCCTTGTGGGCTTCCCAATTTGAGATTGCTCGGAGCGATCTTGTGGATGTGATGACGACCCGTCCCTTTCCGTCTCCAGAATATATTCGTTCGTTGTCTGACGAGACAAAGACAGCCAAGACGGGTTGTTGATGAATGCGCAAAGTATGTAGTGGTGGTGGTGGTGGCGGTGTCGCCATGTCGAAGGTCGCCAATGCGACTCGTTGGTCTATGTAGCAGAACCCTAACCCTAAAAGAGGGTTTATGGGCCGCTTTTCAGGCTCCAACGCTAACTCTGTTTGCGTCGGTTGCCTTGTCGGAGACTCGGAGTTGTCTCGCCAATTGACAGCTCAAGCGACAGTTCTACCGTCATTAATTTTACAAGAGGAAAAAAAGTCCTGAATTTTTTCCAAGGGGGGTAAATATTTGCACAGAAGTTCTTAGACTTTAGTAAATGATTCGCACCATTCATCTTTTAAACATTGCCTGAACCAGAGCCTACTGGGAATCCCTCAGCCACCAGGAAATGAAGAGACCATAGGAATGTCTAGGGAGTCGGGCGTTCCGACTTTATCTCTTATCCGGAGTGCATCATATGGCTTTACCAATCGGCGACAAACGGGTTTACAGCGTGGCATTGCCACTGGCACCCTTATCAAGCCGCAGCAGGCTGTGGTAGCATAAGAACTACCTGGCGGTTCCCAACTATTCGTGTGGTAGACTGCAATGCTGCTAGCAGCGCTTTTCAGTTTTGTTGCAACAGTTCTAGTCCCGACGTTCGCTGTCCAAGTGCCATTGGCCTCCACCCGTTGGAGAGATGAACATCGCCAAGCTATTCATGGCAACGAAGATCTTACAGAATGGAGCCTCGACAAGCTTCCAAACCCCAATGCTACTGATCACCTCGTGTTCGAGACGGTGCACTCGCTGCTTCAACACTGGCCCAACACGCGCATGAGAAATGGTAAGCGATCCGCGCGCTCGTCTGGCTTTCCCTCGAACACATATTCATTCGCCTGGGACCAGGCCATAACATCGTACCGGGAAGCATTCCGAAAGGAACACTTCTCTACCACGGGGGAAATCGCAAAGAGCTACCACCGGGCCCGGAATGGGTTGCTACAGATCCTGAACATTCATATCTCTTCTGCCGAGATGAATTCCGTTATTCCCAACAAGGATGCTGGCATCTCACACTCGCGACCACTCGACCTCTTAAAGTCATATATTTTGACGGAAGTAGTGCTGTGAAGCTTCCATATGGCTCAATGGATACACAAGACCTTATCGCATGGGGTAGATCAGGCGATAATGGTATGTCCGATGAAAGGCAGCGGATTCAAACCCTTTGTAAATGGGGAAAGAATTTCGGTTTAGATGGCTTTGTGAGGTAAATCCTCACTTTCTTCTGTATCTTCCTGCATTAAACACACTATAGGATGGAAATGGATTTGTGAGCAACCATTTTGCCTATGACTCAACTCTCCTCAAATGGCTTTAGTGAGGTTATGCTTTGTGACTTTACCTCTGGCGTCCGCGTGGTCTCTTTCGCGAACCTAGTAAGTCGAGGGGCTGTTCGGCCGATGATGTGTGAGTTTTTGTACCCTGGATCTCTTTGCTTGAGAAATACTGAGGTGGCCCGGACAGCGGCATTCACCTCGTTTGAAGTCATGAATGCCGGTTCTTGGCACAATCGCTTCCCTGGCGAGACGCGCGCCCGCTTGGATCTAGCTGGATTGGTTTCCTTCTACGATACCCAACTTGCCCCTTCACTTGTTGGCATTAGAGCCAGTCAGGAAAGATGGGACCATCGCGCCGGAAATATATCCAGCGAGGATTTATCAGCCATAAAGTCGAGGCTAGAGGCAATTTTGCTCAGACCTGAGGGTCTGTCGAGTGGAATTGACTGGAGAACGCTCGTCCAGGTTATAGTTGACAGATACGCACAACGCCTCGAACTGACACGCTATCTCCTCAACTCATCGGTAACAGACCAGGACGAAATCCTTGATCTCGCCAACAAAACTCAAACTCAGCTTAGGATAATGTTGACACCTTACCTCCTTTTCTCGGCCACACCAACCGACCAATCAGACAAGGCTGAGCTGGACTGGACGATTCCCATATACAAGGACTGTGCCACGACACATACGTACTTCATGGAGTCCGAGTTAGACGCCATGACCGATTCAGAGAAATTGGTTCTTAAGGCTGTACGAGAGACAAGTCGAGAGATTTGCCGCGTGGTGACGAAGATGTGGGCCGCTGGCGTCTACGCGGGCATTGATCCCTCGTTAAACGTGAAGGAACCCCCCGACATTGTCGAGATAACTCACCTTTGGGATACTTGGACAGAAGACTTGAACCGCTTGATGGCATGGCTCGACTGGAATGTGTGGGTCAAGTGCAATCCTGACTGTGGTCCCGAGGTACGTCTGTCACGCAGTCATGTGCACTTCGTGTTTTCATAACATGACTCCTGAACGCTCGACAGGAAATGTGTTACTTGCCTACGTGGCCTGTCGGTTTTCCTCGGATGGGGAGGGGCCGTGGCCCGGGTCGCAAGCCGCCTTCCCGATCAGACCCTAATACACCACATCCCGAGAGACCGTCCGGTCTCGACTTCCGAATCACGCTCATGGAAAGCCTCGCGGAGGAGGTGGAAAAAACCATTCAGCCCGAACCAGACGAGTGGATCCGGCCGCAACCTAAATGTGTTAAACGTTTTGATCCCTACGGGTTATAATAATTTGTTGGTCAGAGGATGTCATCCAATTTGTCACCCACGGACAGTTTATTCGTTGCCTTTTGTCCGATTCGAATTATTAGGCTTCCTGCGAGTATTGGATGTACGTTGGGCTTGAGATTTGATAGAACTTGGGCGTCGAAATTCTGCCTTTCTTTCGTTTCTGACCGAGGATTTTGCGTGGAATGGCGATGGTCAGCTTCTTTCTATCCCCTCCAACCAACTCTCCCGACTTAGACTATTTTGATCCAGAAAATTAGGTACATAGCCGAGGGAGGCACAGAGAATAGGTGCAAAGAGCATCACTCGGTGGTGCAACCGAGGACATGACAGTTTCCTTCGTGATACATTAATGTTCCAAGTCGAGTAAAGCCGCACTCTAGATCCCAAGGAGCCTGTGGGAGCATGATACATCCATAGCAGAAGAACTCACTGGCCATCCCACCCTCCGAGTGCGCATACGCACCCATCACCACGGATGATCATCATGGTAATGGCCCCATTTCCTGAATGCATGGTTCTGAACCCCCGACCCGGTTGTCAATCTGCGTTGACGTTTTCTTAATGTCTCCTGCCTGTTATCACACCCAAGCCCTGGCCTGAGCCTCAGCCCTTCAGCCTGTAACCTCACTACCCGAATTACAACTCGGACTCAGAAGAGAGAATCGACAAAAGTTCAGTGCATTGACGTCCAAGGAGGAACACAGCGGAGGGGGAGGTTGATCTGTCAAAGAAGCTGTCGGATGGTCGCCGATTCTGTTGGGCGCTGGCTTGAAACATTAATCATTTTGTCTCTGCCATCGGTTCTATTTAGTGTCTGAGAGGACACAAACGTAGTGACACGATCCCCATGTTCTTCGATGCCAAAGAAAGCCCTCCCTTCCCAATTCGCAGTTGCTCAGAGCGATCTTAAGTTGTGATGACGATCCATCCCCCCCTGATTGTGCGGCTTGGATGATCTTAGCCCATATGTACCAATTCCGTCAATGTGGGTCTACTTCTTTGTCTGAACCTAAGCCCGCTGAAGCTCCCCCACGGACCAGAGCCTGAACTCGAAGAGATCACGGGAGTGTCTACTAGTGGGAGTTTTTTTTTTTGGAGACATGTAGGGTAAGTCGTTCCGACTTTACTATCTCTTATGTGGGTCATCAAAGTCTTACCAAACGGCTACAGACGGTTTTGTTGCGGGCTTGCGCTAATGAAGCCGCGGCAGGCTGTGGCAGCCATAAGTGCTCACCTGGCGCTACTCCCGTCACCTGTAGCGCCTCCGTGATGCGAGCAACCCTGTTTGAAGTTTTCAGTCTTGTGGCAGCAGTTCTAGTCCCCACGCTCGCCGTCCAGGTGCCATTGGCATCTACCCGTTGGCGAGATGAACATCGCCAAGCTGTTCTCGAAGATCTTACAGAATGGAGCCTCAACAAGCTTCCAAATCCCAATGCTACCAATCACCTCGTATTTGAGACAGTGTACTCGCTACTTCAACACTGGCCCAACACGCGCATGAGAAATGGTAAGCGATCCACGTGCCTGTCTGGTTTTTCCTCGAACACATATTCCCCACCAGGCCATAACATCATACCGGGGAGCATTCCGAAAGGAACACTTCTCTACCATGGGAGGACTCGCAAAGAGCTACCACGGGGCCCAGATTGTGTTGCTACAGATCCTGAACATTCGTATCACTTCTGCCGGGATGAATCCTCTTCAAATTCCCAACATGGATGCTGGCACCTCACGCTTGCGACCACTCGACCTCTTAAAGTCATATATTTTGACGGCAACAGTGCTGCGAAGCTTCCATACGGCTCAATGGATACACAAGAACTGGTCGCATGGGGTAGAGCAGGCGATGGTAGTATGTCCAGTGAAATGCAGCGGATGCAAGACCTTTGTAAATGGGGAAAGAATTTCGGTGTGGATGGCTTTGTTAGGTAAATCTTCACCTTTTCCCGTATCTTCCTGTATTGAGCACATTGAAGGATGGAAATGGATTTGTGAGCAATCGTTTTGCCCATGGTTCAGCTCTCCTCAAACGGCTTTAGTGAGGTCGTGCTGTGTGACTTTACCTCTGGCGTCCGCGTGGTCTCTTTTGCGAATCTAGTAAGTCGAGGGCCTAATCGACCAATAATGCGTGAGGTTTTGTTCACTGGATCTCTTGCTCGAGAAATACTGAGGCAGCTCTGGCTAGCGGGATTTGAAGTCATGCTTGCCGGTTCTTGGCACAATCGCTTCCCTGGAGAGACGCGCGTCCACCTGGATCTAGCTGGATTGGTCTCGTTCTATGATACTCAGCTGGTGCCTTCACTCGTTGGCATTCGAGCCGGTCAGGAAAGATGGGACCATCGTGCCGGAAATATATCCAACGAGGATTTATCGTTCATAAAGTCTAGGCTGGAGGCAACTTTGATCAGACCCTCGGGTCTGTCGAGCGGAGTTGACTGGAGAACACTCATCCAGGTCATAGTTGACAGATACGCACAACGCCTCGAGCTGACACGCTATCTCCTCAACTCGTCGGCAACAGACCCGGTCGGAATCCTTGATCTCGCCAACAAAACTCAAACTCAACTTAGAATAATGTTGACACCTTACCTCCTTTTCTCGGCCACATTAACCGACCAATCAGACAGGGCTGAGCTGGACTGGACGATCCCTATATACAAGGACTGTGCCACGACACATACGTACTCCATGGAGTCTGAGTTAGATGCTATGACCGATTCGGAGAAATTGGTTCTTAAGGCCGTACGAGAGACAAGCCGAGAGATTTGCCGCGTGGTGACGAAGATGTGGGCCGCCGGCGTTCATGCGGGCATCGATCCGTTGTTAAACACAAAGGAATCCCCCGACATTGCCGAGATAACTCGCGTT